>JAHWFP010050934.1:22070-34974 GCA_023313725.1 Lithobius niger | reverse complement strand
TGTTATTGTTTTGTTTGGGCTCAAAATATTTATTTTCTACCAACAGGTCAGTATCCACGTAGGTTTAGCTTTTTTATTACTAGTCTGTACGAGGCCGACCAACACCTCACTGCTTGTTATTACGCTGTTTTTCTATACTAAACATGTCCAATTTATGTAGGAAATGCGCCAGGGCAGTCCTTGATGCTGATATCGACTCAATTGAATGCAGCATTTGTAAATCTTGGTTTCATGCTGTACGCTGTTGCAACATAACTAATGACTTGTACAATGTATTAGCATCAAATAAGGAATTAGAATGGTATTGTCAGGAATGTAAAGGAGCAATTTCTGGTAATCAAAGCGCATATCATACTATCTTAGATAAACTGCAAAAAATTGATCATGACATTGAAGCTTTACACCAAGAGCAGTCAATTTATAACCAGAGATTGAGCCTTCACGATGAGCAAATTGCCGACCTGTCAAAGCAAATCGACAATCTACCAACTCGAAGTGATTTTGATGAGCTTGAAAAATCTGTCCGTGGTTCCCTTGGGGCCACAGGTAATTGTACTGAAACTTCACCTGACGAAATGGCGAATGAAGTAATTAACCGGCTTCGGCGCGAGAGAAATGTAGTTGTCTTTGGACTTGAGGACGATCCCAGTGCACATGATCACACAGCTGCACTGCTAGATAACATGTTTAGGCTTATGCAAGTGCCACTGCCAAAGGATATGATTTCCTATAGTAGGTTAGGTAAATATGTCCAGGGTAAAAACCGGCCTCTTAAACTAGTCTTGCCTACGTTGGACCTTAAGCAGGTCATCTTTCGCAATGTTAAGTTTCTTAAGCAATCTGAGTCTCATAAGCATATCTTTATCAGACCTGACCTTACTATTGCACAACTCAGTAGTCATAAGCAGCTGCGTAGCGAAGTTATTGCCCGACGGGCTAACGGTGAAAATGTTGGTATTCGCAGCGGCAAGGTCGTTGTGCTGGAGCCCAACCAGCCAAGCCAGGGCAAAACTCGTGGATCCTCTATTGTCACTAATACGGCCACTGCCGGTACATTAACGGGTCAACCCAACTGTCCTTACCAAGTGTCAAACCCCCTACCGTATCTTACCTCTGAGGCGACAGGCACCCCTAACACCTTCACACCCTATTCGGGAACCCCATCAAACGTTAACTCCCACCCCACCGGTACCATACTGAACCCCGTCCCCCGAATTAACGATTCCATTCCATATGTTTCTTCGGACCCGCCTAACCAAAATCACGCTACCTCCTTCCCTTTGGGTCAAAATTTGCTTCCTCGCCCCCCCGCAACATACAACACACGTCACCGCTTGAAATCCACCAACAAATAAAAGTAATCTATACTAATGCACAAAGTATCAACAACAAGTACTCTGAAATTGAAGCATTGCTAGCCTTGCATCGCCCTACAATCCTTGCTCTAACCGAGACTTGGCTTCATGAGAATTGCACGCCTCCCCAGTTTCAGCAGTATAACCTGCTCTCACGGAAGGACAAACCCGGTCACCATATTGGTGGTACTGCTATTTACGTGCGTTCTGAATTTCCTTGCAGTGCCTTTGACGTTACTGATTACGGCTTTGAAAGCTCTAGTTGGATTACCTTCCATGCGAACAATATAAAATTTGTCGTCGGCGTAATCTACCGTTCTCCCAATTCAAGTCCCGATAATAATGCAAAACTACTCCAGATGCTCAGTTCGGTGCGAAGGCATAATTTAATTCTTCTTGGTGATTTCAACTACCGTGATATAGATTGGTCTCTTTTCTGCGCACCAGCTTCTGCCCAAGATTTTTTGGAACTTGTCCTTGAAATGTCACTCACACAACACGTCACCAAGCCCACGCGAGGCAGTTCGATATTGGATCTGGTCTTGACATCGGACAATGAAATTGTTACGGATATCGAGCACAACGGCAAACTGGGGGCCAGCGACCATGACATTCTGGTTATAAACCTTGGTTTAAACTTCTCTTCAACTGCTAAAACGATTCAACGATATAACTTTAAAAATGTTGTTCCGACTTTTCAATCTAATATCTCCAGGCTCTGGAACCAATATGATGATGCTGGGGTAGTCTGGATGGCTTTCTCCAGTACGGTTAATAAAACTCTTTCCTCCTGTTGTTACAATTTCACTTATACTCCCAGCTCTAAGCCCAAATGGATGAGCGATGCTACTGCAGCTACCCACCGTAAATGCAGACGTTTATGGTCCCGTTATAGAGTTACTGGCAATCACAACATCCTAAATTTATATGAACTATTGCATTCTACCCTTTCTCTTAACCTCCGTCATGATAAACAACGCTATGAACAGAATCTTGCTCTTAATGCCTCATTCAATAGTAAATCCTTTTTTCAGTATGCTAAATCCTTCAAAAAAAACGGTCCTGTTGTTGGCCCACTTCTAGACCACAGCTTGCAGCTCATCGCTGACCCATTGGGCATGGCAAACGTACTTTGCGCTGCCTTCGCGACAAACTTCGCACCCTACGGTGCAACGACGCAACGCCTTCCAATGCTTACACCCCACCACACAAACATTCCGTCTTTAACCTTCACTGTTGAAACCCTTAAATTGGCTTTCTCCAAATTAAACCCTAGCTCCGCTACTGGCCCTGATGGCATCCCTGCCACCTTTCTCATAAACTGTCAGGTTCCATTACTGCCGGTCTTAACACGATTATTTAATCTTCAACTCTCACAGTCCTATGTACCCCCACTTTGGCGTACAGCTACAGTTACTCCACTCTTCAAAAAAGGGCCCCACACTAATCCGATAAACTACCGTCCAATTAGTATCACCTGTCATCTATCCAAATTATTTGAAACTGTAGTTAAGGCACACATTACAGATTTTCTCGAAGCACAAAATCTTATCTCAGTTAACCAACATGGATTCAGATTAGGATATTCAACCGTTACAAACCTTTTAGCTTTTTATCATCAAATTTCTAACGCATTAGATCACAATATCCCTGTTGACAGTCTGTATATTGATTGTATGAAAGCGTTCGACAAAGTCCCGCATCATCTGCTGTTACACAAACTTAAACATATTGGCATTGTTGGGCCCATTCTTCAGTGGATCAGCAACTGGTTATATCATCGTACGCACTGTGTTGTTGTTGCCGGTTCTTGCTCTACACCAGCACCCGTTTCCAGTGGAGTCGTTCAAGGCTCCGTCATCGGTCCCTTACTCTTTGTAATATATTTCAATGATTTTGGACAATCTACAAATAGCCAAACTGTTAAATACGCAGACGATTCTAAACTTAACCGTCCCATTATGACCAACTTCGACCATGATATTTTGCAGAAGGACATCGATAACCTCTACTTCTGGTGTGAAACATGGTGCATGCCTGTACACCCAGACAAATCAGTGTTAATGCATTTTGGCCGCAAAAATCAAATTCTCCCATACTTTTGGGGAAAACAACGTCTATCTGCAGACACACAGGTCACGGACCTCGGTGTTATTATTGACATTGATCTTTCCTTTAGCAAACACATTATAAATAACATACGTAAAGCTACGGCTGTAGTTATGATGATAAATAGAACTATTGTTTCCAGGACCACAGAAGTATACCTTAAGCTCTATCTATCTCTTGTCAGACCAATACTAGAATATGCTGTTGACCTCTGGTTTCCTGGTCTGATTAAATATATGGCACCCCTTGAAAAGGTTCAGCGGCGCGTCACTAAAAATATCATTGGACTATATCACGTTCCTTATAACCTTCGGCTTCAACGCCTGAACCTACATTCTCTTTGGTGGAGGTTCACGCGGGGCAGCCTTATCACTACCTACAAAATTATTCGACAAAATTTCGGTGGCCCGCAATTACAGAATATATTCATTTTCAACAGATCCCGCAACACCAGAGGTCATCCCTTTAAAATTTTTCCCCAGCAACATAATCACAATAGAGCTAAACATTTTTTCTTCAATAGAGTAATTTCACTTTGGAATACACTTCCAGCAGAGATCGTCCTGGCCAGCTCTACTAACCTCTTCAAAAACCATCTAGACTGTTTCTTCCGCACTAATACAACCATGATATTCCATTATGTGTAGCAGGTTTACTGATCTTGTCTAATCGCATCCAATTATAGGTCCCCTGGGTTAAATTGCACGGTGTGTCCTACTAAGTGAGTATGTGCATGTTCCATTTTTGTAAAATGCATGCATTTTGTCTTTGCAACATTTTAATTACGCAACGGCTTCTTACAGCTTCTTACAGCTTCTTATCATGCTTTTGCATTTTTGCGTTGTGAGATACTATCATTGAATTTGTTGTATAATAGATAAATATTTATGTATATTATTAACTGTATTGCATCACCGGTACCGTAGTTGATGATCTATACTTGCAAAGAAATTTTTTCTGCATGATATATTCTTATCTTTAAATACTTATCCTTAGTGCATGTTTCGTTGTGGATTATCTATACTAGCCTATTGCATGATATTTTTAATTACCGATAAACCATTCCTCAGTGCATGAGTATCTGCAGTGACGTTCGTTTTGATTATTTGATTACTTGCAGTTATATGTAATGAATCCTTTTTACCATGTATAGAATGCTTGTCCTTTGTATGCCGCCCAGCCTCTGGCATTGCGGCTATCCTTAAAATAAAGTTAAAGTTAAAGTTAAAGAATAAAAACGGATTAGAGTTCACTCGAACGCAACGAACTATAATTTAAACTCGAATTCCAAGGAATAATGACTGTTTTAACGTAATTGTTATGTCAGTAAGTGAACGCAGTTTGTGTTTGAAATCTTTAACGTTTGTGTGCGTGTGTGTGTGCTTAATTTGTGTATCATACAGGTTTTTAAAATATTTGTCTTTGTTGTTTTATATTTTAAGTGTGTTTCGTGTACTCAGGCAGTTAGGCAATTTTTTTGCTTGTGTTTGATGGTTTCTGTTTTAGTCTAGTTCATGTGAGTACTTACGTGTTCATTTGGTGTGGGTATTTTTTTGAAATATCCAACCGTTTTGTTTGATTTATTAGTGATGTGCATGTTTGTTTACGTGTGCATGGAGGCTGGCATGTCACAATCCTTGTTTCCTGGAATTGGAGTTCAAATTATAGTTCGTTGCGTTCGAGTGAACTCTAATCCGTTTTTATTCGTGTACCTTCACGGCTGTGAGTGTGGGGATACGAGCTCTAATGTTTTTTTTCTTGTTTAGTTAATTTGTTGGCTTTTTTCGCATCCTTTTTATAGAACGTGGTACGATTTGGTCTATGTTGTGTATGGTATGTCCACTGCCCACCCAATTTTGTTTGCAAAAAAACGGAACATTAGAAATGCGTATTTCTGTTCAGGTTTTGGCCAAGCTTTGGTCTAAGTTCATTATTTCATGGCAACACACTAGCGTGTGTCTAGATTCAGCATGTATCAGCTCGATGGATAGTGGATTCTGTATTGTTGCAGGCAGATGCAGTATCATGCAAAAAATCGCAGAAACAATTCAACTGGCTTCCCGAAGCCCGCATTGAAGAAGAAAATAAGTCATTCGGTCATGTCGGCCGCCCGATGACTTCACGCCGTATGGTTTAAAACTGAAAGATTAAGTGAAAATCAAGACCATTTCATTTTGGTTCTCGGCAACGAGTTAAAACGGTAATAAAGAAGATACCACGACGATGTTACTTTCCCCGCGCCCTAGCATCGTTACATTTTGTTCGAGTGAACTATAATCCGATCTGCTGCGCGTCGCGTATTGTTGCACCATTGTTACATGTTGTAGCATTGCAACATTTTGATATTGTTAGCCGCTTCTCCTCCGCCTACGGTCCAGTTTTTGAAAATTCTCGTGCGCAAACGAACTCTAATAAAATGCTGTTACTCTTGTTGGGCAAGTCCAACAAAGCTTAAATACCGAATTTGTGCAAAATATTAAAGGATGGCGAAGAAATTAAGAGTCGAAATTTCGACTAACAGTTGAGACCTAGGTTAAACTTTACAGTAATTCAATATTAAACAACGCCAGTTTAATGTCTGGGTTAATACAAGCAGTAGCTAGCCTTCGCTGAAATGCTGATATATAATTATTATATTCCCATGACTTAACGCGAACAGCGACGCCAACAATCAGACGGCACGGAAAGCCATTTTCAACTTCATGGGCGATGCACCAGCGCGCTTCTAGTTATTTGTACAATGAGGCTTATAATTAAGCGGTTGGGTGATTAAAAGCACAAGCCTGATGCTTGGTTCTTTAATAACAACGCACACGATATTTCAGTCCCATGTAGGGTTTACTGGGCACCATCTTCCACAAATAATTATGAATATGTGCTGGGAGGAAGAACAGCACAAGTGATAAAGTGGCAACACAAAACGCCGGAAACCGGATATTTGTTTTGCTGCTTTTTTTCTCTTTTGTGCTGCATTCCAGCCAGTGTGTCGTCTTTTTATTATAAAGATATAGTCCTCAGCACTCCACATACGGGGCCAAAGTATCATGTGAATTATTGTTAAACCTACGTCATCGCAATGACCAAGGTGACCAACGACTTGTGCCATTTTTCACCTTAGTGTTACCTTGCAATTCTTATGGAAAATAAGTCATTAGGCCTACACCTTGCACTAGGCGGTATTTACTATGAATTCATACGTTTTAGGAATGTCCAGCTAGGCCAAGCGCACGAAGTAACTTTTTCCTGTGCTACAGAGTAATCAGAATATCACAAGTGGAACCCCCGGTACCCCCTAGATGCGACTGTTTCAACCAGAAGTTATCCCTCAATTATCTTCCAAGAACTATCTCGACTCTCCTAAACCTATAGCCATCCCTCAGTGTTACAATATCTATTTTTTTAAATTGAAATTTTAATTTCAGATTACCGTACATGAACGAGTCCATGTTACCTATCTGCACTACACCGGCCTCAGCCCAAAATTCGCATTTATCCTATTTGGACCTCTTCTTCTCACCGAAACAAGCGGATGATTGCAACTGTTTGCCGTCGTGTGAAACCACGATCTATAACACCAGAGTCTACGATATGCCACAAAGCCCAGAGGTGCCCGAGACGATGCGAACGTCAATCTTCTTTAGTATGGCTCACAATGTCATTGAAATTTACGAAACGCAACCAGTTTACACGTTGGTTAAACTTCTGTGTGATTTAGGGGGATGGCTAGGGGCAACATTTGGCTTATGCGTTCTTACGAGCGTGGAGGCTCTAATTCTTTGGTTAAAATCCCAACGAGCTAGGGACGCCTAATGGCAAAAAACCCAATCCTAACTGGAATAGATTATGAAATGCTTGAAATGGCGAATCAGGCCTACAAAAATAATTTTTTTTTTTAATTCTTCATTTTCACGGCACCTATATTATATTAACCGCTTACATTCACAACGTTGAAAATGTCTTACAACACATGTTTAACTTCACAGTGGGCGTGATTTTATAAATTTACTAAAAAATGGAAAAATGTCACATAAACAAAACAGCTGTATACACGTACGCTATTTTATGGCTATTGCTTAAATATACACTCTCTGCAACATACATTTTCTGTTCAATGAAGTCCCGTAACGCAGCTTATAAGAATTCGTCTGTTAACTGCTGGCAACAATTTTTTTTAGGTTCTTGCAATAGTAAGATGAAGTCAAATTATACGCTTTATGGTTGTATTAAAGCTGCAGTATAAATTGTAACTATGTATAGCATCCACGGCCTATCTTGAGTTCTCCGCAGAACGAACACAGATAATCGATTGTACGTTTTCAGTAGCAGAGTGCCTTGTTGATATCCAAGATGGTTACAAAAACAATGGCGGCCATCGATTAAAGCCACCCAATCCAAGAAGACGTAGCCGTTCACAAAATACTTGCAGGACTCAAGATACACTGCGCACACAATAACTATGTTACAAAGGCAAAAACTTTTAATTCACACGTCAAGTTAAGTGCAGAGACCTAACAAATTTCATGAACTTTGTGTACAAGTGTGAATTTTCTTTTAGTGTTCATGCTGTGCAAATAATTTATCTGGAGTTTTTAACAGAACGAAGTACGCTGATGATATTATTATGGAAGGAAACAAATTCAGTGAAAAGTTAAGCTATGTATCGGTAAAGTTGCTTGTTATTTATAACTTAAGATTTTTTGCACAAGTACAAAACATAAAAGTCACGCATCAGAAAACTACACATTTAATTAAGAAAAATTAAGTCGATATCGAAATCCTTGCAAATATTAACAAATTATGGAAATGAGGTGAGCTTAATACTAATAACAATCATTATGAAAAATGTCATGGATTTGTTCTCTTTAATGCAACAGCACATTGTTTAGTACATTGTTCATAGTACTGACAGTGTCATAGTACGACTTCATATGCTGAAGCATTTTTGAATGTGATACTAGGTGTATTAGTAAATCATTTGGTATCATTTCATTTGCTACAGGTCTTCTTGGTATTCGTGTACTAACAGGAAGAATCTGCCAAACGCTCCCCCCCCCCCAAAAAAAAAAGAAAAGATATAAGAAAAGTGAAGTAAGTTATAGTTCATGAATGTTTGTGGGTCGTATTTAATACTGCAATACGTGTATGTCAATCTTTTATGCAGTTCTGTTTTGTCAATGCTTACTTTCGACCTGATTCATGCCCTCCTAGTTTTCCCCATCTTTTTCTTATTGTTACACCAGCCTTTAATAACGTTAATATTATGAATTCTGCCTTTCTGCTCTAGGAATAGTTTTTCTCCAGAGGAAAAAAAAAATACCTCTCCCACGAAAGTCAATAAATGGTGTACAGTTAATATGCTGTGTACAAATGGGTTACGAAAGTCTCCAGGCAGTTAAAAACTAGCAAGAGTTTGAAGCTCTTGTGATGTTTGTTTGTCCAAGTTGTTAAATTTATGGGACTACTGCTCATGTTTGATTATTCACCAACAATCTGCACATACTGAAGGTTTTGAAGAACGCCAGACATTAGATTAAGATCACGACAACTATTGTGATATATTTAAAAGGATATACCTCCCAGCGCCATTTATCTCGATCCTCCACATCAAGTACGGCCCCAAAAGTCTATTTCCTTACCGTTAGTCTTTCCCTTGCTAAAATTCCTTTTTTAAATGTGGCGTCTAGGAGATTTTCTGTTGAATATAATGGAACTTTATTTACTAACGAACCGTCACTAAATGATGCATTGCGCGCGTACAATAATCATGACGTTTCATCTCTAAGTGTACATCTACTAATTTTCTAATAATTACCATGAGATTTAAAATCTAATAGACTAATGCGGTAAAAATTAAAATTAATTATTCCAATAGATCGCCGAAGCAAAATTATAAGACACTAGCCTAGAAAATTATAAATTGTGATTTTAAATTACGAGAATCATTCCAGTTTGTGACGACACAATCGTTGACTTGATTCTGTCTCGTGTACTATTCACAAAGCCAACCGAGACAGCAGCTGTGAGAGGAACGCAGCTACCACCCGAGCCGACCTTGGCACTGTAATTGCTCGGATAACGATCTGCGCGTAGCTGTAATTTGGCACGCGGAATGTTAAAAGGCAGGCCGGGTGTCCCTTTAATATTTCCAGCACAATAATACGTGGTGGCCCATAAAAAAACAAAACCTGAAGTTTTTATGATTCCAAACATTTATCCAATTTATTTTAATCTTGATCAATTTTTTGAATCCAAAATCCTACCGAGTGGATCGTATTTCGAAATTACGTGAATCTTAATTTCGAAATTTTTGAAAAAAAAACAAAAAAAAACTACTTTAGCAAAATGTTTTAACTTTAATTCACTGCAACCGTGATGCCGTGCATACAATTCTACTTTTACGAAAAGCGTCATTACTACACCAAAGGACAGTTAAACATGCTTTTTTGTTTGCTTTTTTTTTTCAAAAATTTCAAAAGTAGCGTCCACGTTTGCGGGCTCACAGCTTGATTTGGATCCCGAAAACTGGGGTCCCTATTCTACCTTTTTTTTCCAAATAAACAGTACTTGCGTGACGGTTTCGTTTGTGACACGGTTTCGGCAAAACGGTTTCGTCACATTTTGTCATATTCCAGTTACTGCCATTTTTCCTTAGATATTCTGGGGTGTTTTTTCCAGTTACCCGATTATGCCGTTTGGTACAGCATGACAGCTCAGAAAAAATCTGTTCATGCACATTTTACTTACGTGTGATGTGAATGTATTGCTGGCTGTTTAATAATACATCTGGGATAAAGGTACACTATTTCATGTTTTCAAACCATGCGATGAAGGATTTGTCTACACTGTTCTGTTATCATCGTCTGCTCTATCAAGATTGAGGGCATGGAGCACTGACCTGAAGAAAGTTCCGTCTAGGATTCCTTCATTGAAGAATCATAAGTCAGAAAGCTAGGAGTTGGAGTTTTATTACGTCAAAGGAAAGCAACATTTTGCAGTCTACAAGGTTTGGGATTCTTCATTTGTTCTGGGCCGGTGGAGTATGTTGTAAAATTCAAAAATGTTGAAGTCTGTTATTTAGTTGGCTAAGTTTAGTTGTAAATTAAGGAAGACATATTGTGGTGATTTTCTATAGCTGCTGGTATGTCGCCCTTTGTTGTGATCGCCTTGCGTGATTTGATGTGCGTGTTGATTATTAATCATAGCTTGTAATATTGTTGTGCTCTTGAGCACTGTTAAAGTCTAATACCCATTAGCTTCGTCGGGCAGATGACTGGGTGCGGTTAACGCTCGCTAAAATCCTTTGACCCTTTGACCTATTAAATAAAACCGATCACTTTTTTTTTGGAAATGCAAACCCAGTAACAACACCACCCTTTCCTCTCTTGATTACTTCGAAATAATGACGTTATGATTTAGGTCTTAAGTAAGAATAGGCCTACAGCGGCCATGTTGTGTTCGTCCTGTTAAGGGTTACGAGTATCGTTACACTTTGTTGTTGTGCTGCAGCTTTATCAGCTTTGTATGGTCCCTAGAAGTGTTAGTCAACTAACCAATAATTGCTAGGTAGTTACAGACGTTTAGTGGTTGTGCCAAATAAGATTGGGCTGGTCAGATAGCCACATCCAAGTCGGTCTGAGACAGGGACTACCGTACTACCTAAGTTTAAGTAAGTCGTAACCCTTTAGCTAACTTTCACTCTCTAGGGAACCCCTTGGTTTTGCGTCGAGTTTTCCACCAGTTTTTTCGTAACATGCAACAAGTGCATAATAGAGAAATAAAATCGATCCAAAAACAGTAGTGGTAAGCCTTGGCACATTTGCTACTGCTGTAACATGAACTGTGTGTGCGTACGTAGGCCCCTGGATCTGCTGTATTCATCTATGTGGCATTAAAGGCTCACACTGCCAAACCTTTCAATGTAACCTTCCCGGTTTTATGGGTGACACACTTAAAAATATTGCATCATTAAGATTTGACTGATTGTATGAAAACCCCTCTTCCCCATGAAACAACTAGCTTTAAAGGATGAATTCAGAGTCAGGTTTGGATTTTTCGTACAAAGTGATGCTGGTTCCTAAAAAAGTTCATTGGTAGAATGTTCGCCTGCCACGTGCTGCCAAGGGTCGAATCCCAGTCGATGAGAACATAGGAACATAGGAACATAGGATACTGCAATAAATGAAAGAAGGAACCGTTTGGTTTTAAGGTTCAGATTTAGAGTTAGGGCTTATAAACTTAGTTGGGCTTCGCCTATCGATTTATGGGCGTCAAACATACCTAGAATAAAAATCGTCTCCCTACCCTTAACTGAGTGAGGAAATAGGGGTTGTAATTAAAGGCCGAAATATTGGCCCTCTTTATTTCTGATTACACTGCACTCCCACTTACTCCAAATGTGGATGGATGGCTTAGGGCACATCAAAATACATTTTATTTGGTATATTTTTGGTTGCTGTATTTTTTTGTTGCACAAATAAGCATGTTATACGCCCGGACTTAATCACTTTCGTGCCTTATGTGATTCTAATTTTTACTTTAGGTTTTTACTAAAACAAAACATTTTTTGACCGACAACTCATAAAATAATAACCTAACATTATGACTTAACAATAAGATGTCTTCTGCAAACGTTAAAGAGGACTTAGCAATTTGTTTGCACCTAGAACGGTTCGTCTATTTGCAAGGCAATGAAGCAGACTCATGGGTGTGAGTAATGTCCTGTTTTGCACGAAATTCCGCCAGAATTGCACCCAAAGAATGGAAGCTATAAACTTGATGTAATACTCAGTTGGATATAGCAATTTAACGAATATACGTTAATGCAATTGTGAATTTTAGGTACGTCGTACACTTTACTCAACTTAGCAAATAAAGCACACTGCTAATATGTAACGTTAACATACACACATAATTATGACTACTTGTTTCGCCTTAAAACGGCATCGTGTTGGAGTGAATAGGACAGGTAGACTCGCATGATACGAATGTAATCCATCGATTGTCATCGATTGCAAACTCAATATCGTATTGGTGTTCGAATGTTGAAAATCTTCGAACTTCACAATAGTATACTTGTACCTATACTCAATAAATTGATGTTTCACTCATGCTCGTCTGTCCTTCCTCTTTATGACGCATGTTTGACGGAGGTTTGATTGTATTGAGCGGCTTTATCACACACGGCGATATACGTTTGAAGTCCTCTCTCTCCAGCAAAACTAAAACTATTAATTTCTCCGTTTCTATTCAATATATTTCGATTAAACTTGGCCAGATAGTAGATAGCAACTTTTCCAAACTTTACACCAACTTTTATGCAATTCCCTGCAAGAGTAAACGTAGGAAGCCACACGTAAATTTGAAAACTGTTTACTTCTTATTGTTGTTGTTCTTCTTGGCTGACACGGTTTCAGAAAAAAACTACTGCACCTACCTAAAAT
>JAHWFP010050932.1:2754-17782 GCA_023313725.1 Lithobius niger | reverse complement strand
AAAATGCGTTTAAATATAGTTACAGATACGAGTGCCACACGTTAACTGGAATAATGATATATAATTAGATACGTTACCCTAGCGTCTTCTAATCTTGACGTATCAGCTCTTCTGTTATTACGCAGCAGTGTTTTTAATCCAAGATTTGCCTAAAAAATGTAACAGATAAATACAAATTCGATTACTTTATGCAAAATAATCGTACGCAACGGTTTTTTTTAACCTCTTTAAGTTCTCCGTCGTATGGGGCAAATTATTCAGATGTAGATCATATTTTGAACCTTAAACAAGTTTCGAAACAGAAAGAAATTTGAAAATGTAAGGGTAAGGGCACGTTTACGCAATCACTCGCTTTTGCATACTCACAGCTAGAAGCTAGAAATCACCTCAAATTCCAACATGGCGGCGGTTTTATGTCTGCCACCTCGCAACGAAAACAGCAAATAACGTGAGTTCAGAAGCGTTTGGGAAAATTGTTTCGTCATGAAGAATTCTTTATATTATTGGCACGGATTATAAGATTGCAAGACTCAAACGATGTCGGATTTAGCTAATCCATTTAGCGTTGTCACCATGGCAATGTCACCTTTTCCATCGCGATTGAGTTCTAGCTGCGAGAATGCAAAGGCGAGTCGCTGCGTAAACGCGCCCTAAAGTTGTAAATTGGATCAGGGAATCCCACTCTCATCGTAGAGGATGGAGAGAGTGTCTAAAACGGGTCAGAATAAATCCAAATTCTGCAGAAGGGTCTGTATCTACTCCAACCTAATTGCAGGTGGAGTGACTGTGGGTTAAGGCCATCCCAAAGCATGCCTAATAAACAAGACAGCTAGAGTGAGTGCCTGAGTGGTGTGTGCAGCAGCGACTTCCGGTCAGCACAGGGGTTTTATTAAACATTAATTTTCATAAGGAAAGTGGTCAATGGGTTAACTAGACCGCCAATGGGTTAGTTCACTTTCACTAATGTGTATTACATAAAAATGGAATTGGTCAATTAACAAGCTCAAAACCGGACTGTCTTCGGCAAGCTAAAAAGTAGAAACTACTGCTTGTATAGAGAGCTCCATTCTACTGAATGCTAGACACCCACATTTAGGCCTATTTAACGGCAGTTGAGCACTCAAAATCAAGCTGGTCTCACCCGTAGACATCTCTAGATTTTTTTGTGTCCACTGCATGCAGCTTAATGCTGTAGTGTATACTATGACTTTATCGACGTTTCTTTTAAACTTTTAACTATGTTTTTACTCCGCTGTTCATGGTGGCCGGTGTGTCTGAAACGCAATGTCAGCTATTGACCCAATTGACAAGGCAGCAGTCACCTGTGGCAGCTGTACCAAGTTTGTCACCAACAACGACGAAGCGCTTTCGTGCGAATACTGCAACGTTTCGTTTCACATTTCCTGTCAAAACGTGGCCAGATCCCAGTGCCATGCCCTCAATACACACGCCGACGATAGACTTAGATGGTTTTGCACAAGTTGTAACAAAATGGTGGCAAAATTATTTGGCTGTGGTAGTGGCCATGTCAAATTGACTGAGGATTTTCTGTGTCCTGAAAACAAAATTCGCGAATCAAACATGACCTACAAGCAAACATGAGAAACTTTTATGATATGGTTGGCTATAAATTCGACATATTATATGGGAAGTTAAACTATTCAGTGGACAATATCTTTCGTGACAGTGGTACCATTCGCGAGGCTGTCCTGAAAGCTAACATCGAACTTTCCAGACCTAATTCCGGTGTCCCTGCCAAAAGGACCAACAGTAAGAAAAGACAACCTGGTGTAGGTTTGAAGCACTCAACTTTGCACAATTCACAGAACTTGAAACCAGAACATGTGAACCACAGCACTACACGCAAACTAACTTCTGCAAAGCAAAGTTGTGCAAAGTAAGCAAAATTATGCACAACGTGTTTCTTTCTGTGACCTGTCTGACAATTCCGAATCAGAAGACGGATTGAGGGGCCTGCTGCCACTGCAGAATGTTGGTGGAGGTGGGCAACCTGCATATTCTGGAAAACGTACTCCCCGGGAGGAGGGAGTTGGTGTTGCTCCAAGACACATCTGGACTGGGAATTATGGCACTGCATTGGATATACCTGACCCGCAGAATTTTGCTACTGGTGATGTCTGTGACCTGGACTCTGAAGGTGGTTTTCCTGAACAACTGTCCAAGTCTAGATGGAAGAAAAAGAAGTGGGCTGGCCAGCAAGCCGTCAACCCTAACCGTTGCCTTCAGGGCCCCAACCTTACTGGACGACAAACATAGAAACCAAGACGTAGAACTGAACCCACCATTGGCACTGGTTCACCAACCAATGTGAGAATTGTGTCCACGTAAAAGGCGCAAGAATGTAGTAACGAAGAAGATCTTCGCCAGCAGATTTGCACCAGAAACTACCGCTATTGATATCATGCAGATGATCCAACAAAAGCTTGCGCCCATCAAGTTCGCCCATCAAGTGTTAAATTGGTGACTAAATTCAACTGGTACTCATCAGTTTGCTCTACTGCTACCCCTGAACATGGATTAACCTAATGGACGTCAAAATCTGGCCTAGAAACACACTCATCATGCCATTCTACGGCAGGACCATCAGACAGGCTGCCAAAATTAACACCCCAGTCCACCCAAATGACATTAGCGAACATGGTTGTTCTACAACACGTGAAGATACTCCGCATGTTGCCATTGAGCCTCCCAAGTTGGAACTGATCGAACCAGAATGCAAGGGTAATCAGGTTGTTGATCTTAGGGATCAAGCAGAATGTAACCGCGTTGTACATGCCCGCACCAATTCGCTTGAACCAGAGAGTAGCGCGAGCTCTAGTCACAATGGCAGTACCAAGCCCACCGGAGAAAGGGTGACCAGATCCCGGAAATTAGTAAACCCAACATAAATTTCGTTCTTTGTAATGTTGAGGGCATCTGTAGTAAACTTGAGGAGCTTCATTGCAGCCATTGCTAATTTTGATCCATCAGTTTTGTGTATTACTGAAACCCACCTCGTCTCCGAGGATCCCAGCCCCCTGCCTGACATTATTTGCTACCGTGCTGATCGTATTGGCGGAAGTAAAGGAGGTGTCCTTATCGGTATTGATCGATCCCTGAATCCATCGTTGGTTTCTTGTGATATCATCCCTTTCCTCGATTGGGAATCTGTTTGGAGCACCATAGCACCGATAATGGAGAACTTACCATTGGCTGTTTGTACCGTGCCCCTTTGAACCTTTTGCAGGCTGGTTCACATGACTCTTTTCTTGATATGCTTCAGTCTCATTTGGAGCAGACCAGTGAGCGTGTTGTTGTTTGTTGAGTCTTTAATAATCCTAATGTGAACTGGGACTCTGCTGTTGGTCACGGGATTGGTGGCAGTCCTACTAACCAGTTTCTGAATCTCGTCGATGACTATGTCTTACAGCAACATGTCCGTGGACCTACTAGCTTCCGAGTGTTGCAAACACCCTCATTGCTCGACCTTGTTTTCACCACTTCTTTTGTTGTCGTGGACTCCTTATTTCACGAAATCCCAAATGGTTGTTCTGATAACGAATTGATTTGTTGGACGGTTGACACCACCATACAAGATGCTACTTTTGACTTCCGCAGTCCGCAGTATTGGAGGGCCGACTTCGAGCCTTAAATAGAATATTTCGGTCGATTAACTGGGTCGAAGAAATTGGTGACCTGGAATGTGAGGAGGCGTGGTGTGTTTTGCGTGACTTTATCCACGATGTCGAACTTAATTTTGTTCCCACATCTGATTTTAATTCCAACTCTAAATCTCCACAAAGACCACCCCGGTTAAACAAAGATACTAAACGTCTGATTAACAGGAAAAAGAGAAAATGGGATGCTTACCACCTTTATCCTACCAACAGTAACTGGTTGGACTACAAACAGATTCATGATGATGTTAATGAAGCCGTCCTCGAATCCCGTGCTAAGTAGGAAGAAAATATTGCCCTACAGTCTAAACACAATCCTAAGGTGCTTTATTCTCATCTCAGCAAACGTGGTGGTAAACAACATATTAGCCATATCAGGCTGCATAACGGGCAGTATTCTACCGATTCCCAGGTTATTGCTGAGAACTGAATAACCATTTTGTGTTCGTTTTCCATGTTTGTCCCTGCTTCCCTTGCGAAAATGAGCCGAGCCTTGTTATGACGGGCCCATCATTTGAAGAAACTAGGGTGTTCAACTCTTAAGTAACACTGCTACCAACAAATCTTCTGGACCCGATTACATTAGCTCTTTTCTGTTGAGGGGTTGTGCTGAATCTTTGACCACTCCTATCAAAATTATTTTCGAAAAGTCTTCTTTCTGTCCAGATTCCGTCTGACTGGTGGAAGGCCTTTATCGCGCCTATTTAGATATAGGGGGACCGTTTTTCTGCCAACAACTATAGACCTTTTAGTTTGACTTCCCAAATTTGCAAGATTCTAAAAAGCAGCATGGATTCCGTCACGGAAAATCGTGTCTTACTAATTTGTTGGAGTCCTTTGACACTTGGTTGACAACAGGGTCCCACGTGACGTGATCTTTCTGGACTTAACCAAGGCATTTGATATTGTCCCACTCAGTGTTTTGTTTTCCAAGCTCAAAATGTTCGACATTCGTGACAGGCTGTTTGACTGGATCAAGTGCTTCCTGACTGACAGGACACAGAATGTACGTGTCAACGGGGCTATTTCGGGGTGGACAAGGGTTACCAGTGGTGTGCCACAATGCACTGTGCTGGATCCCCTTCTGTTTTTGATGTTCGTCAACGATCTTCCTGACTGCATTACCAGTTTTTGTAACTTGTTTGTGGACGACACCAAGATCTACCATGGCGTTTCGAGTGGTGCGGATCAAGTTATTCTCCAATATTACCTCGACAACATTTTGGTTTGGGCCAGGAGGAAAGGCCTTAGTTTCAATGTTAGCAAGTGCGTCGTCCTCCATCTGGGTAGTTGGAATCACCACTTCAACTATCTGCTTGACAGTAGGCCCCTGACCATGGTAACTTCCATGAAGTGCTTGGGTGTTATCATCGCCAATGACCTCAAGGTTGGTGACCAGTGTACTGCTGCGGCCAAGCGCGCAAATTGGATGCTGGGCAGAATCAAGCACAGATTCAGGTATCATACAAAGTACTCCTTGAAGACCCTCATTACCGCCCACATTCGCCTCCACTTGGAGTACTGCGTCCAGCCTGGTCTCCCTACTTCGTGAAAGACATTCATACTCTCAAGGCTGTCCAGCGTCATGCTACACGTCTGTTACCTTCCTTAAGAGATCTCCCCTACAAGGAAAGGCTCCATCATCTTGGTCTTTCTACCTTGTTCCTCCGTAGAGTCAGAGGTGACCTACTCGAAACCTTCAAGTCTGTGGTGCTTTACATCTCCCACACCTTCTACGACAAGCAAGCAGCGTGTTACAAGCACAAGACCCAATCGTTTTAAGTTGCATATTGATCACGCCAGGCTACTGGTCAGGAAGAACTACCTGACGAACCGTATTGTTGGTGAGTGGAACGCACTCCCAGACACCATCGTGGCCTGCACGTCTGTGAATGGGTGGAAGTCTACATTTAGCAAACTGTAGCGCCTGACGTCATTTCCGGCCTTATGGGGATTGCCCTGGCCGAGTAGTGGTTTTATGTTACGTTGTGTAGACAGATTGTTTCGCCCTTATTTCGACTCGTCAGTAGAGAATACTCTGTGGATGAGAGCAAAGGCACCTTGCTGGTGGTAAATTAACAAGCTCAAAACTGGACTGGCTTCAGAAAGCTAAAACGTAGAAGCTACTGCATTTGTAGGGCTCCATTCTACTAAATGTTAGACATCCCACATTTAGGCCTATTAATGGCAGCTGATCACTTAAAATCAAACTGCTCTCACCCATACAGATTTCTAGACAAACTATCTGGCCCTTGTTTCTGCTCGTCAGTACAGCATACTCTGTGGATGAGAGCATACGCACTTTGTCGGTGGTGAATTAACAAGCACAAAACCGGACTGGCTTTAGCAATCTAAAAAGCAGAAACTACTGCTTGTCTGGGCAGAGCCTCCTACAGTAAAGGACGTATCATAAGCTAAATAAGCCGACTAAAATCAAGGGTAGAGAACGTTTACTAGTTGCTGCCACCTCTACATCAAGCAGCGAAATTGCAAACTAACCGACGAAGTTACCAAATTCTGTCGACTGATGATGCCACTTACCGCGTCGGTGTTTGTGTAGCCTTTTTGTGGAGCATTGTGGAAGGCAAAGCTGATACGGCCTTTACTGTAGGTGGCTGTGGTCTGGAGCTCCATTCTACTGAATATTAGAAACCCACATTCGGCTAATCAATGCCAGTTGATCACTTAAAATCAAGCTGCTCTCAAGAGATCAAGAGCTTTCTGTGGTTGAGAGCAGCTTGATTTTAAGTGATCAACTGACGTCAATAAGCCTAAATGTGGGTTACTAACCAGAGATACTATACTATACTATACTATACTATACTATACTATACTATATTATACTGTATTATACTATACTATATCCCTGGTACAAGTGCTGTTGCAGCTAAAATTATGCAGTTTTTAATGCGTGGACTGCAAAATACTAGAAAGAGTGTAGTCCAGATGCATACACCAGTAATGAAGAAAGCATTATAGCTTCCAGGAACCTTACCAGACATGTAAGTTGAAAAAATTGACTCTTAACTACGTGATCATGGTTAGGGATATCAGTGGTCAAGACTTGCTCAGAATTATATATTGCAGTTACTTCACCAGACATTTAGGTGAAGAATGGGCTCTAAATTTCATGATCATGATTATTATGAACGGTGTCTAGCGTTGCTCAGAATTATAGATCCCAAGAACGTTACCAGATATTTTAGTTGAAGAACGGATTCTTAACTTCTGCTTATGGTTATGAACGAAATTTGCCCAGACTCCATAATTGCAAAGATTTTTAGATTCCAGGAACCTTATCAGACATTTTGTTGAAGAATTGACTCTTAACATCATGATACAGGATAAAAGTTGTCCAGAGTTGCTAAGAATTATAGATCCTATGAACCTTACTAGACAGTTTAGTTGAAGAATGGACTCTTTAACTTCATGATTACGAATAAAGGTTGTCCAGAGTTGCACAGAAGTATAGATCCGAAGGCACTAAGAAGAATTTTTTGTTGAAGAATGGACTAACTTCATGACCATGATTACGGATAAAAGTTGTCCAGAATTACTCAGAATTATAGATTTTAGTACTCTTACCAGATATTTTGGTTGAAGATTGGACTCTTTGTTAACTTCATGATCGTGGTTAGGGATGAAAGTTGGCGAGAGGTGCTCAGAATTTTAGATCCCAGTAACCTTACCAAAAACTTTAGTTGAAGAATGTACTATTAACTTTATGATCAAGGATACAGAAGAACTTTGCCCAGAATGGCCAAGAATTACAGATTGTGCAACTTCTGAAGGAGTCTGGTAGTATTTAAACTGCCGTGACCAGTATATCTGGCAGCTACTTTGCCAGGCTCTAATTTCAAGTTACTGGCCAAATTAGCTTTCCTGAGAGAGTAAGGTTCGTGCAGCTAAGCCATCATGGTCGTACTTCGGATGATTTTACAAGGAAAACCAACGTTGTATGATCTTACCTGAGATGTCATGTTAGCAGCCGCATTTGCAATGATATACACACGATGTAGCCACAGTATTAGTTCTAGGGTCAAACTTCCACTCTTGGCATCAGAAAATACCTCAAACGATTGCAAACATAGACAAAACATCAAATTTGCTAGCACAGCTGTGATTAACAGTGAAAAAGCATCTTGCAAAGTATCAGCCAGCTGATAAAATTTTTCGTATTTATCTTGGATATGACCAAGATGATCAGCCAGAATGGTTGATCCAGAAATAAATAGTGCATTCAGTTCAGAGTTAAGGAACGAAAAGGACTCGGCACTTAACTGGGCAGCAACAACGAAAAACGATGCTACAAATATTTCATGTCCATATGCAGCAAAAAGATAAATCGGGTAGGTAATTCTGGTAAGGATGTATGAATTCTTTGATAACGTCATAAATACGTAATACGAATATAGGAGCGCTCCACACAAAAACTGTGGGATAATATGCTTCGAAAGAAACACACGTGGGTTAATTCTACTTTCCACTACTTCATCAACACTTTTCAAACTTACTAACAACTTACGAAAAATATTTTCTCTCAGTACACAAAAAATGCTGATCAATATTATGATTAGCATCAGTACTAAACGATTTGCCAAGGACACGAGCAATAGCATGCTGATCTTGTTATCCTGATTCCGTGCTAAAAGCGTGCCTACTTTCTCTACAAAAGAATAAAATATAACAATTCGCACCAGTAACATGTAGAAGTGACTCAGTGAGCTTTTCCAACGATACCATTTATTTTTCTTGTCAGGTCGAAGGCTGAAGTTCCAAGGTATGAGACCCAACACTTTACCGAGAACAATTACTGAGTAACACAAATCATAACTAATCAAGGGCTGTTCTATTACAGATATAGTAGAAGAACTCCCAACACGAAATGCTGTACTAGCAATCTGCAACTGCATGATATCCTGGAAAGACAGATCAATTATTCTTTACGTGTTTTAAAGCTGAATGTGTCCTGCTCGTCGGCATCAATAAACTGGCAGTTTGTTGAAAACATTAGGTGCGCCTGGTTAAGTGCTTTTTGTTGACAGAGCAGCTTGTGTTTACTTCCATTCCGCGATTCCAAGATGAAATCGATTTTGTCAACAACTTAATTTGTATCTTTCATAAATTAATTAGCTCTATCTTTTTTTTTTTTGTTTCATTCAGTTATGTTGGCTTTTTCATTTTAGAGTAATAAAAAAAAACATGCATGATTTGTAATGATTTAAAGGCGATTTGGGAAGGGGAAAAAGACCATGCGCAACTTACTTGCCTTCAACAGTTTAATAACGTTAAATATAAACTATGTAAGCTCTTACAGCAGAATAAAGTCGACCCAAGCTAATTATGAGGGTACAATGTAGACTAACACAAACAACCGATTCAATACTTTGTTGCACCACCAACAATGTAAAAAGTGCCTTGTAATTCTTCAAAATGCCCTTGCATTGAGCGAGAATGGAAAATAGTACATTGGAAGTCATTTACCTTACCCGAATGGAGATGTCTTGAGTAAGGATTCCTCACTGAAAAAATAAGGGAAAGCCAGAATATCCTGGCAAATAGTGACAACTGAAGAACTTGGCCATGGCACTCATTCCAGCATTCCTCCCCAGAATGCTGACTAAATCACCAACTACCTTTCTCCTTCCCATCCTCCTCCCCCTCACAAACATAGCCTCCACTGGACTATCTTACGTATCTTATGTATGTATCTTATGTATCTTAGGTATCTTATGTGTTCACAAAAAAAACATTCTCTATAGAGCAGTGAGAATAACACCTTATTCATTGCGGAGTTCATATCTGGAGCCAGTCGTTGAGCTAGCTACACGGGGCACTGGACAGACATGGAGGTAGAAACATTAGCATAGTTTGCCATGCTAGTGCTGTGAGAACGGTTTTCTTGTACTTAAAAACACACAATATGCGTCGAAGTATAAAGGATTGAACAAGGCCTGGGATAACCGCTCTCACAGCATTAGCTTGACTAAACACGCTGTTTGTTTTTTACCACCAGTGCCCCTTGCAAGTAGCTCAACAACTATTTCCAGATGTGGCATCGGTAGCTAATAGGGACCTTTTGCTTCTGCTCATTGCTTATAAATTATTAAAGAGGTCACGTGACGAATTTAGAACCAGTCTCTAAAATAACTAATTGATATAAAAAAAAAACTATATTACTAAAACATTACGGCCAAGAAATTAATGAACACATCAATAGACATTTTAGTTGAAGAATGCGTTCTTAATTTCATGATCATGATTACGAAGAAAGTCGTCGAGAGCTGCTCATAATTGTAGATCCCAAGAACCTTACCAGATATTTTAGTTGAAGAATGGACTTAACTTCATGATCATGGTTTTGAACGGAAGTTGTCCTCAATTGCTCAGATTAATAGATTCCAGGAACCGTATCAAACGTTTTAGCTGAAGAATGGACTGATAACTTCGTAATCATGATTAGGGATGAAAGCTGTCCAGAGTTTCTCAGAATTATAGATTCCAGGAACCTTAATACCAGACGTTTTAGTTGAATAATTGACTCTTTAACTTCATGATCATGATACAAATCAAATTTGTCGGGGTTGCTAAGAATTACAGACCCCATGAACCTCAGCAGACACTTTAGTTGAAGAATGGACTCTTGCCTTCATGTTCATGATTAGGGATAGAAGTTGTCCAGTATCTCAAAATTATAGATTCCAAATCCTTGACACACATTTTAGTTGAAGAGCAGACTCTTAACTTCATTATCATGATTGCAGACAAAATTGTTGAGAGTTGCTCAGAATTGCACATCCCAAGGCACTAACTAGAATTTCTTGTTGAAAAATGGACTAACTTCATGATCATGATTTCGGATAAACGTTGTCCATAGTTACTCCGAATTATAGATTCTGGGAACTTTACCAGACATTTTAGTTGAAAATTGGACTCTTTTAACTTGATGATCATGGTTAGGGATGAAAGTTGGCCAGATGGGCACAGAATTGTAGACCCCATTAACCTTACCAAACATTTTAGTTGAAGAATGCACTGTTAACTTTATGATCATGATTACAGAAGACCAGCATATCTAACGGCTACTTTACCAGGCTCTAGTTTCCAGTTACTGGTCGAATTAGCTTTTCTGAGAGAGTAAGGCTCATGCAGCTCAGCCATCATGACCTTACTTGGGATGATTTTACAAGGCTTAAGCTACCCTTGGATGATCTTACCTGAGATGTCATGTTAGCAGCTGCATTTGTAATGATATATACACGATGTAACCACAGTATTATTTGAAAGGCCAAAGTTCCACTCATGGCATCAGAAAATACCTCAAACGATTGCAGACATAGACAAAACATCAGATTTGCTAGCACAGCCGTGACTAACAACGAAAAGGCATCTTGCACAGTATCAGCCAGCTGATAATATTTTTCGTATTTATCTTGGATATGACCAAGATGTTCAGCCAGAATGGTTGATCCAGAAATGAATAGAGCATTCAGTTCAGAGTTAAGGAACGAAAAGGACTCGGCACTTAACTGGGCAGCAACAACGAAAAACGATGCTACAAATATCTCATGTCCGAATGCGGCAAAAAGATAAATCGGGTAAGTAATTCTGGTAGGAATGTCTGAATACTTCGATAAAGCCACGAATACGTAATACGAATATAGGAGAACACCACACAAAAACTGAGGGATAATATGCTTCAAAAGAAACGCACGTCGGTTGACTCTGATTTCCAGTATTTCATCAACACTTTTCAAACTTTCTAACAATGTACGAAAAATCTTTTCTCTCAGTACACAAAAAATGCTGATCAATATTATGATTAGCATCAGTAATAAACGATTTGCCAAGGATACGAGCAATAGCATACTAAGCTGCTTATCCCGATTATGTGGCAAATGTTTGCACACTTTTTCTACAAAAGAGTAGAATATAACAATTCGCACCAGTAACATGTAGAAGTGACTTAGTGAGCTTTTACAACGATACCATTTATTTTTCTTGTCAGGTCGAAGGTTGAAGTTCCAAGATATGAGACCCAACACTTTACCGAGCACAGTTACTGAGTAACACAAATCATAACTAATTGACGGCTGTTCTATTACAGGTGTAGTAGAAGAACTCCCAATACGAAATGCTGTACTCGTAATCTGCAACTGCATGATATCTTGGAAAAATATTTCGAAGCAGAATGTGTCCTGCTCATGGGCATCAATAAACTGGCAGTTTGATGAAACATTGCGTGCGCCTGGTTCAATTGCTTTTTGTTGATAGAGTAGCTTATGTTTACTGATACACACGATTCCAAGAAGTAATCGATTTGGTCAACAACTTAATATATATTTGTCAGAAATGAGCTCTCAATCTTTTTTTAATTCGACGTGTCACACGTCAAATTACTGTGGTTGTGCCAAAAAAAAAGGCCTCGAGCAAATCGAGTCAGCCACATTTCAAAAACCAAACACAGTTGATCAATTATTATGATCCGAGGGACTTAAAGTCAAGGTGTGGGTGATTTACAGGTTAGAAGGCCAAAATGCTATTTGCTAAACAGAATTAACTATCTCGATTTAAACTTGGCTAACCTCTAACGAGGTCTTTCAATGCAAAACCGTCATCCATTGTGATGATGTCAGCGTACAGGTGTGCTCTTCAGCAAAAATTATCAAAAATGATGGTGGACGGGCTTTTTAACTTCGGGGAAACGTCGGTCGAGGGTTGGTTAGAGGCTAGTCGTGAAAGATCGGAATCGTTCGATTTTGTGACATCATCGCGCTTAGATCATTTATATGAATTAAAAGGTATTTTTATCGTAATATGAATATGGATTACAGTAAAACTTAATTATATATAGCGTCATTTTAAGAAATTCAGTTTTCGACGATGATAAGCGTAAACTTGCGTCATTCTGAGCACCTTCGTTCATTTGCAAATTATCACGTGGGGAGGGAGTGTCGGAGGCGAAAGTGCGTTGTAGTTATGGTGAGCGGAGATAGGGGGAACAATCTACGTATGCTTCGTTTTGTGGGAGTTGAGGAGAGGAGAGCAGGATGGAAGAAGTACATCTATAAAAATACGTCATAGGGATGAAAACTTTTGGTGTTAAAAAAAACGCAATTTAAAAAGCGCAACTCTAGAATGAATAAGTCGGTGGTCGGTGCTCTTTAGTATTGTCCTGTTGGAGTGCTGCCTTTCCAACTGCATACGTCAATAACACATTTATATCCTCCTCCAGTATTTCTGTCCCAGACAACACGTCGAATTACTGATGCAGTGTTAGCGCATCCTTGTTTTTTGTTACACTCAGTTAATAAATAAGGCTATGTTGGATTTTTGATTATAGAGTAATTAAAAAAACTGTACGATTTGTAATGATTTCATTGCTGTTTGGGAAAGGAGAAAGACGATGAGCAACTTACTAGCCTTCAGCAGCTTAATAAAGTTAAATATAAATTACGTTAACTCTAACAGCAAAATAAATTCGATTCAACGAAATTATTAGGGTTCTTTGTAGGCGAACACAAACAATAGATTCAATTATTCGTTGCACCATATGATTTTTTTTGCTGATGGCTTATTTCCAATTTATCATACAGAGTTAACTGCAACAACTAACACGCTAGCAGGACCCATTCGGCTTTATGGCTTTGTCTGGGTAGGCATCAAATTTGCTGCCAGGTATCTACGGATTACCCCATCCGGACAGAGTTAACTACAACAGCTTACACACCACCTGGGACCCACGGAATATCTGAGACAGAGTGCACTGCAACATCTAACACACACTCTCACTTTCAAGGCTGTGTGACAAAGCCTTGAGACCGTGTGAAGCTAAACAGGGCAAAAACAAACCCAAAAATTACGTGACCAAAGTGATAGTTGAAGCGTGAGAGTTCTACGTCTAGTTTCTCTGAAATCAATACTAAAGAGTTAAGCACAAGTCACGCCATAAACAAAAGTTCACGCGTTGGCACGAAAGTGCAGAAAAAAATATAATTCACATTGACGCTTAGAACCCACACATTAAACCGATTTATTGCTGCTAAGCGATTTCGAAACCTGATTCAACGATATTAGTGGAGCATGTCAGGGCGATATCAAGTCAGTTGATACAAAACCAATTTTAATGTGTTACGTTGCAAAATACGTCGTCCGTTTAGGTTATTTTTGGCGTACATCCTTCTCCATATCTTCTCAGCGCGTAACTAATAGCTTCAAGACGATCCATGCTTCTTGTAATTTCTATGTACTGAGTACTTCGATGTACTGATTATTTCGACGCAAACTAATTGCAAATGTTGCTCACAGTTCGTTCGTCGCATTCCTTAGCACATGTACATCTCCCTATAAATTCTTGATTTCACGTATACTTCATTCCAAACATACGATTTGTTTCTTTGCAGGTTTGTACCTCTTCTCCTCCATGAGTAATCCCCTACGAAGTTGAGAGATGAAAGATTGATAGAGTAAAACGAAACACACATTGAGTAGGTTTAGTTTACATGGAAAATGCTCGCTTAGAAACATGACAGTTTAACACCCTTTTAAAACCAGATCTACGGGTCGAATTCGAGTCAGTTACAAAACCAACTTTAAAATCTATATGTGGTATGTTGCAAAATACGTCGTCCTTTTACGCTATTTTTTTCCGTGCATCCTTTTCGTAATTAATAGCTGCAGGATTTGTTTGTCACGAATTTTAACCCGTGCATGAACAAACTATGACGTCATGAATAAACATCATGAGGGTTTAAAAAAAAACGTTGACATTACTTTTTCAGGGTTTTTCGCGTTTTTTAGGGTGATAATATCAAGTTACAGCGATGAAAATAGGCCTATACTGTGCGCAATTGAATTATCTTTCGTTTGGTCCTACTCCCATCTTTGTAAGTGCTTTGGTTCCGGAGGAGTAGACGTACAAACAAACACACACGCACGCACATCTTACGTCCTTAATGATGTAAATAAGGCAAAATGTTCTCCCTTTTTATATATATATATATATTCCTTATTTCACATATCGTGTAATACGTTATTCAACTAGTGAATGATTACAGTTGGAAGAAAGTTGGTATTAGTGATGATGCCAAATTACAATATACATAACGTAAGTTCAGTCAAATTCAACACATTGAAAAAGCGTCAGATTCGTTAACAGCAATGCATGTACCACGCTCACTGAATCTTAACATTACGGAAACTAAGGATTAATTCCTTCTTTGTCGAGGTGGCAACGTCTATTCGAGTTAAGAAGGAATCAGTCTGTAACATAAATGCACACACACGTCCGGACCTGTGTTGGGACTGTTCGAGTATTGCGTCATCTAGAAATTGGCCATTTTTCATTTTTT
>JAHWFP010050929.1:0-14137 GCA_023313725.1 Lithobius niger | reverse complement strand
AAAAAGGTCACCAGGCTTTAAACTTTTTTCATTCATTTATTTTTGGACAACCAACAATTTTCCAAACACATAACTTTTTTCTTTTCATGGGTTAACAAATTTAATTTCGGAGTCTGCCGTTTCAGGGTCAAGTACCGTATCTTTGCTCTGTATCTGTTAAGCATTATTATTATAGTTTTAAAAATAATTTGATCATTAAAATACACTATTTAAGACATTCCTTGCTTCGGTCTTCGTTTAAAACTCTCCACATCGATAAATTCTTAACAACATTAATCTTAGAGAGGTTTCTAACATTCTAACACTAGGGCTGCACCGGTCCGATCTTTACCGATCCGATACCGAACTGGACTAAACTATTTCGACGTTACTATAGTCTGTTCCACATTATGTTTGCAGAAAACTGACTGTATGACGTCACGTTTCCTTGCACTACGAGTGCAAAAAACATGTGCATATCACAGTTGGGGACTCTACACAGATACTGTAAGAGTCTACGAGTGGAATATTTATGTGTTTTTGAGTCTTAGTGCAAGGAAACGTCGCGTCACACAGTCAGTTTTCTGCAAACATAATGTGGAACAGACTATAGTACCGTTATCCTAAATATTATTGTACCCTCAATTTTTCATCAATGGTGTAGTTTCTTCAAAAGCCCAATAATTATTAAAATAATTAGAGTCAGACCAGAAGGAGAATGACTTAACGAAATCATCGAGTGTTTAAGTCGGGGTTCGTGGCAAATCGCCTGTCTCTGGTGCCTACAAGGTACACTTTGGCGCTCAATTACTGCCACACCGAGACATTTTCTTGCTTCGGTCTTTGATAACTACTTAACGACGTTAATCTCACAAGCTTTGAGAGTGTATCAAACAAAGGTAGGCCTAACTCGCCGCAATGTTTGAGATGTCTGGAACTTGCAGTACATGCGAAGTACACTTATCCTACCAAGCAAAATAAACAAAACAAGTAATATTTGAAGCAAACCGAGTCATTCTCTTACCAGCCCGACTTTAGGAAGATACTCAGTGATTCCCTGAGCAAAACACCACGAACCGCAAGTCGCAATCTCAAAAGGTTCCCTGAGTTATCGATATTTCAGTGAAAGTAGCTGATATTGATCCTAACCCATGCCATAAATATTGGTAACCGATCCAATCCAGTATAGGTATCGGAGCAGCCTTACTAAACACGTTTGTTATGGGTGTGAGACGAGAATAGTTTTAACTCGAATTGAGTTTGCAACAGAAGAGACGATTATCAAGCCAAGTTCAAGAATTTGGTGAACATAGTCTGTTGAAAATTTGTTTTTCTTTTCATGTATTTGTTAGGGTAACAGCAAGTTAGATGCTGCTTGACCGTACGGGTCAATACGTACAAATGGATTCTAACGGTCTGAGCTACTTACTGGTTTTTAATTTATACCATCGGAAAGCTCTCATTGAGACGACGAATTCGGCATGCAGTTAAACCTCTTTATAACAATATCTCTTAGAACCTATTATATAATAAACCTATTATAACAGTGCTACTTTTGCGACTCCCAGCAACAATGCATGTGTAAGTGCTGGTTTACAGCGATAAACCTGATGTAACATTCTATTTACAAGGACCCTTGTACATCGTCATAAAGAGGTTTCACTGTATTGGAATGGTAAAATTGATCATAAATTGGCAAGAAACGAGTTGAGTTCTAGTACTAGTTGCATCTTTGGCTTGTGCCGAATTTTTTCGAGTATCGTAACACACACTAACAGTGTTTCTAAATCAAACAGAATTGCTGTCAGAAGTTGACATTTGAATAAAAATAATTCACAACATACAACAAAGATATGTAATTACTAAGTGATAGGGGTATAATTATTTGGGGACAAAATACAAAGAAGCACACTTAATAAATAATTCTTCCTATGTCTTTCATAACAGGTTAATTTTCAGCCAGGGTTGTATGACCATAGCCTAGCCATATTACTGCTGTTGAATATAAAACAAAATGGTGTCGTTCCTTGTGTAGGTATTTGGCACACTCCAGTTCAGAAAAGACTCTTCAGCATGCAAAACATGTTTCTTTGGCGTGATCAGTAATGTTTCAAAATCAGTTTAAATGACTGCCACAAGTAAATCTGGTGCAGTTGACAGGCTAATCTCACAGAGCGAGCACTTACTTGTAAAAAAAAAGAAAAGTAAAGTAGTTCTTACAATCTGTACTAACTACCGTACAAAATATAAATAACTTTTTTAGGCTTTACAAGCTTTAGCCCTTGTCACTTCTGATGAAACTTTCAGTTTATTTATAAAATTGTATGCACTCATTAATGAACACATACACGGTACCATGGAATTAAATATTCTAACAATGTGTTAAATACATAAAGCAATTTTTGTCCCTGGGTTTAAGATGTCTTCTTGTATTGCTTGTGTCACCACTACACCAAACAAAAATACTCCAATAACAATGAAAATACTTCCAACGAAAACTATGAATCGGTCTATTACAAGAACCAAATTAGGGTCTTTAAGGAACGTAGCTCTTATCCAACAACAACCTGAAAGTAAAAAATATAGAAAACTTATAAGTCAGAATAACAGACAGCAGAGCTTCATAAAACACTCCTTTATCTGTGCCAACCCAGTAGTAATCTTCAAACACTACTGGCAAATTTTCCCCACCATTATAGAAAAATTAAAACATGATCATTTAACTGGGACACTAAATACCCCATTAATAGTTTTAAATGAAGAAAGATTATCAACCAGATTTTCAAATCCCTGAAAACGAGTGGAAGAGTTAGAGTTTGTTTGGTATCTTGATAATTTCACTGGAAAGCAAAGACAAGTAATGATTGGAAGATCAGTCAGTTCACCAGGATCGGTAGTCACAACCACGAGTAGGGCCTGTAGGTACTGCCACTGGAGTGCCTTTCTTTGTTAAAGCAATCCCATGTTATAGCTCTATTTGTGGCTCGCTATCCCGTGCAGCCAGCTGTCGAACAAGTGATCGAAATTACTTTTACCAAAATGTAATTCTTGCTTTTACTGCTATCATTAGTTTCTTTATGCTGTGAAAAGTGCAGTACCTGTCAATTTTTGCATTATGTCCCAATGATGCTGCTTGTTGCTTGAGACTTGAAGTGCCGCCTCAGTCGCGCATGCGCGGCTGACCCTATCGCGCATGCGCGGTCCTCCCTATAAAGGATGCATACTCAGGGAGATCGCCATCACTTTGTCTCAAGCTGTCGCCTGGTCTTCAGCATGCTGCACCCGCCATTTTCCTGCTTTCGGTCTTCTCCCTGAGTCCTTGTCGACCACAACGATTGCTGCACGCTCATTTTGTAACGTGCATGTCGTTGTTGGCATCGGCTTTCCCTCGAGTATTACCTGCATCCCGTCAACCTTACCCTCCAGTCGTCGTTGTCCCCTTGGAACCAGCTTCCTGCTTGGTCTGACGGCCGCTACACGTTAGTCTCCGCACAACGTGCATGCCGTCAGCACCTCACCCTGCCAGGCCTACCTGTCGCCACCTCCTGCACGTCTCTCCATTCTGGTCAAGCTCCTTTCGGTCATCCCCGGGCCCATTCCCGCTGCCACACTCCAGGCCATGACAACGATCTCCCGCCCTGACATCTTGGCGCTTTCGGTCATGCTTCTCTTCGGCTGATCCTCTCAGTTCTCCCTACCGACCGCCCTTTCCGTCGTCGCCAACATCAGGCTTCATCTTCAAGCCACTGTTCTCCCTTTCGGTCATCTCTTGGGATCACCATCTACTGCCCAGCCCTCGACCCCCACTCACCGCAACTCAACCGGCACCCCGTTTTTTCTGCTCTTCAGTTTTCGCCCCGTCCTCGTTCAACGACGCTGTCGTCTCTTCGGCCAACCCTGTAACGAGCTACCCTTTCGGTCGACCTACCTACTCCCTCAACCTTACACAACGTCTTCAAACTCATCACTTGCCTCGGCAATTACATGCTTCTTGGACTGTGTCTTCCCCCTTCGAACTTCCGCATCCACGAATGCCATGCTCTCCTCTACTGCAACCCTGACCGTCGACAACGACCGCTGCGCACCCGGCTTAATCCGGGTCATTCATGTCGTCAACAACGCTGACACCCCACTCTCGTCAAAGTTGGATTTTGCCCTTCGGTCATCCCCTTGCGATGCAAGCTGCCCTTTCGGTCATCATTCCATCTTCGAATGCCGTGCTCTGCCGTACACCCCGGCCGCTCTCGTCGACCGCTGCACGCGAGCGTCTCCGCCGCCAAGAAGCACAATCACTCTGACCTCCTTTCAGCCACTCAAGCGCCTGCCACGAGAAACGTTCATTGATGATCAACAACGCTGTCAACCTCACGACCTCCACCTGAATCAACGCACACACGACAACTCCTTGGGATCTCCTTCCCCAGTTGCCTTTCGGTCTTCCCTCCTACACTACCGACCGCTTCAACATTTGCCTCACCCCATTGCCTGTATCCGGGCTTCCTTCACTCAGAGTGGACACATCGCCACCTCGAGTCTTCCGTTCACACCCTCCTTTCGGTCAACCCTCCATTGTCATCATCCATCCTTGGCCGGCTATTTAGCCTTGCCATCCACACGATGCTTTCTCGCACGTGAAGCCATGAAGTCAGACGACTGTGACTCTTCGCCGCACCTTGGCCCTCCGTCCTCCCCGACTCTATCAATCACCTGCCTTACCTCATGGCCCACACCATGGCTGCCTCACATAGTTTCGTCTCTCCAACGCCCTACGGCTTTCAACCGAACCTCCTTTCGGCCATCCCTTAATGACACAGCCGCTCCTCCGCCGACTGCTGATTCCACCTTCCCGCACCGAGCCGATATGCCGTCGCTTCGCATCCTCCACCGTCCTCCTTCCTCTAACCCCAGCAACATCGGCCTTCCCTTTCGGTCATCCCTGCAACATCACCGATCACCCTTTCGGTCATGTGCCTCATCACCTCATCCACATCTTTTCCCTGCATTCACCACCACCAGCCTTTCGGTCATCACCCTGGGGTGCTTGTTATTTTACTCACACCACAGCTACCGCAACTACGTGATTGCTTGCCCTGTTATTCACTCCTCGGTTGCTACCCACAGCACTGATAGGATCTATCCGTCTTGAACCAGGAAGACCTCCGTGCTCGCCCCTGTTTGTCGACACAGCCCATCTGTCTTAGACAGCCTCTCCCTGCTCAACCAGACTCGCCTTTCATTCATCCCGGCCCTTCAATCAAAAAGCAAGCTCTTCACACACACCCCTGCCTTGTGGCTCTTCGTCCCTGCCGGCCTCCCTTGTTCGTCTAACATCAACCTACACGGTCCATGAATTGGGCCGCTCATCTCTATCCCCGCACCAACCTTTCCTCCAACACTCTACCGCCTTTCGGTCATCACCTTCTCCTTTCGGCCTCCACCTCGTGACGTCACAAACCAGAACGAGGCTCTCTTCCGTTCCCGCCTTGCCGAGTCCCTTTGTGGGTTTTCAGGGAACGCTGTCTAGCACCCCTCTGCTCCAGGTTGTTCCACATTATATTATCATCATGGTGAAGACGTTAAAGCCAACAATTCCACCCTTGAAAGATCCGTACTCCGGCATACTTCCACTAGTCGAAGACCCCGGTTCATGTAACTGTCCCGGCTTGAAGAATCCAAATAGGAAAGACCCTCATATAACCGTGTGTCAATATCACCGGAAATGTAACTTCTACCACAACCCGTGCCCAGTTTGTGTCCGTATCCCATACGAAGACTGGAAATAATCTCAGCGCTTCAACTTTTTTTCTGCTAAACGCAAAGAACAGAAACTAAAAAACGACAAGTGCAAAGAACCCTTCAAATCTCCCACGTCAAAAAAAATCCGTTCTTCAACCACAACTTTGGCATTGCCATCAACCCCCGGGAATTCCAGAAATTCTTCGGTCGCCGCCACTCCGATTTCACAACAAACGTGGGTTACTTCACTGATGTCCACTGATTCTCCCACAACTGCTCCGGTCAACACACCAGACGTGCAACACGGAAACGAGGATCTTGACCATGAACAGGAGGACCCACTTCCCCCAACCATGGATAATCCATCGTCTCCGCTGGAATCCTACATCCTCCATCCAAAGATGAACAATCCAACCTCGTTCCCGCTACACCTCATTCTCCCAACAAGGCTGAATTTCAAATACCGTCACCAATGTTTACGTCTTCTCAAAGATCGGATTATTCATCCCACTCCGATAATGAAGCTGACCCTTCTTCAATCCCTCTTCCACCAGTTCCGCTCAGTAGCTATCACCCCTTCACGTCTGAATCCGTCGAACCGTTCAAGATTGATCAACGCGAAATCTTCAAGACCATCAAACACAAATTAAAGCTTAAAGAGTCATCAAAAATCCAGCTAGACATTAATTGTCTACGGGTAAAACCCATCCTCCGATCGTGGCAAAAACGTATCACGAGCCAGCGGAAACAGATCTAAGATCTTAAAACGCAAATTGACAATCTCCATGCCACTAACAATGAACAGTTCCGACAGTTAACCAACTTGACCCTACAACAGGCCTTAAAGAAGCGTAGACCAACCTCTCCACCCCCGCCTCACCAAGGCATCACAGAACCTGAAACCTGATGTCGTGGTCACCTTCCCGCATTGACATCGAAAACTCCTGGAAGCCATCGTACAAAAAACCAGGTCCCTTCCTCCACCTCAGCCTTATCCAGCCTTCCGACCCACGCATCCGGGTCTCCATCCTACAATCAAAGCCATTGACTTACATCGAGCCTCTCTTCGAAGATGACGCTCCCATCGCTCCTCTTGACGATCCTTTACAAGATCATCAACCCGACTCTATCCTCAACACCTGGAAGAGCATCTCGGCAACTGCTTAGGACCATAACTTACGTGCCTTTTCACTCTGGCAATTTGATAACGACACGTCTTTCACCCCTCTTCATCCAGACCTGTCCTCCTTGCCAGCTGCACCAACCCTGGACATCCCATGCTCCTCTTGTCGCAGCAAGGCCAAAGGCTACCTATACGGCCTCCACAACCACCACCACTAGTCAGCTCGTTACGCATTTAAAAAAAAACAAAAAAAAAAAAAAAAATATATATATATATATATATATATATATATCACTTTCTTTTCTTCCCCATCTATAATCAGAAAATCCGACGAAACATCACGAAGCTAAACTTAATCAATCTCCTACGTTTACAACCACATCATCACCGCTGAACATCAATCCAGAAGACGAGGCAAGTCTCTCAACCACTTCACCCGCAACTGACAGCTGCCTCAGTACCTCAGGAACTCTGTCAAAAGGTGCCCGCCACCTACCTTGACGAGGTCGGCCTGTGTATGCAAAAATTGACAGGTACTACACTTTTCACAGCATAAAGAAAGAACATTTTGCCGGCCCCCAGCCAGGCTGGCTAAAAATGGTTTCTTTTGCTGAAAAAGTGCATTACCTTAGGACCACCCTGCATCCCCTCTCAAGTCACCTGTGGTGTCTGGGTATACACCAAGGCACAGGTATTGCTGCTGGCCTTAGCCAGCAGTCTGTTGGTACTGCCTATTGGTCCCTAGGGGCATCACTGTTATAGCTGTGCATATTAATGTAGTTGGCACTCTGGGTAACCAGAGTGCATCATGGTTGGTACTAAAGTTACAAAGGGAGCAGTTCAGGGCCCATTATCCTGGCTGCTTGTTTGTTCCAACACCTGACTCTCTAGTCTTCACTATAGATGTCGTTTCCTCTAGGTTAGGTTTAACTGAACTCACAGGGCTCGAAATGTCTTAAAAAAATTGCGTAGCAGAAACGCGATACAAAATACAAATTTGCATAGCAGTCACGAAAAAATGATTAGCAACTTTTAAAGAATAATTTATTTAGTAAAAAAACAATACAAAGTTTACTTTATTTAAAACAATACCCATTTTTGTTTCATTTTTACTTTGCTACACGCACAGATGCTTGGTCAAGACTATGGCATCCGAAGCACGTTAAGACTACTGTGACCCGTGTCTGAAATACAGTTGTGTCGCTAAACTGCGATACATTATTTAATTTTACATCGCTAAAGTTTAAATTTGTGGTGCAAATTGCGATGCGATACCGCTCATTTCAAGCCCTGACTCATGGTATTAGGTCCACCACTTTAGCATACACTACATTGGCGACAAGGATCCCAGTTGTAACCTAAGTGCAGGGAATACTAATATTAATATTTTGCAAAACTTAATTTTGTGTCGGTATACCCAGGCTTGGGGAACCGCACACTAGGTTTAAACTGGTATAAAATTAAATAATACAGAATTTAGGCGACTGTGAGTACCTAGAATTTAGCGAATTTTGCGAGGTTTGCTATAGCCAGGCAAAGCAGTCAAGTCGGTCTAACTTGTGCTTCAATTTCGACGACTGCAGCGCCGCAGGAGGAAGACGGACCGACACCCTGGATTGGTATTTTTGGTGCAAAATATCTAAGGTATTTGGTGTAATCTTATAAGACCCGCTAAGGGCAAAGATTTATAATTCTTATAAGACCCAAAATGGGCAAAGGATTAACTGAGTTCTTGTAGGACCCGTTAAGGGCAAAGATTTGTGCGCAAGTTCACATGCACCATGAGGACCTGTGGCGTAGTGCAGTGGGCAGGTGCGGAATGCTGCGTGCAAATAGGTTGTTGAACTTAAATCGAAGCCAGTTATTGTTAGCTGTAAGGTTGCATGTTTTAAGAGTGTATACTAGGCTAAAATGCTGGATGGTACGAGACAGGGGTCCTAGGGTCAGTTTTTTATTAACTGTAAGGTGCATGTATTTAAGGATATAGCCTAGGTTTTAAAAGCTGAAATGTTCAAACGCAGAATGGTAAAAGATTTCGTTATATCTGTTTACTAGTTTTTATTATTCGTAAAAGCTAAAAGGCATACGAAGTCCAAAAGTTTATTATGAAAGGCATAAAAGGGTGTTCAGGGAGGCGGCAGGTATTAATAAGCTGTAGTTGCCGGTTCTATTTTACATATGGGTAAAAAGTAACCTGAGTACTATTGTCCTTTTATTGATAAAATGCTTTTGAAAGGGACAAAGGCATAAAAGGGTATTTAGTTACGTTTCAGATTAATTATGGTCTGTCAACCGGTTCATTTTATCTTACATATTTTGTAACCTAAATGCAAATGTTCTTTTAAAGTGTGGTTAGCGCCCGCACTTTTGTGTGACCTAATTGGTTCACAAGAAACGGTGTAATTTGTCGATCACAATTTTAACGCTCAAATTCAAAAACGAAAATACTCTCAGTACGGTATTTTGCGAATTTTCGATAGGCCTAATAGTCCGAGTGGTGTTAATTTCGGTCTCTCCTATCTTCTTCAGGCTTCCTTTCTTGTGCTTGCTTCTGTTTTACATTGTCATGAGTGCCAGTGTTTTTGAAAATGCGCGGAAACCGTTGCCCACTGTACTTCTCGCGTGTCGTCTGCTTAACGCTCGCACGATCCCATTTGCGCGAGAGGTGTGCCCCCAACTCTTTACTGATTAGGAATTTGATGTTAGGGTTTGACGGCCCTTGTAGATTCATGAGTTGTTGTCCGCTCGCCACACAGTGTTGAATCGCCAGCGATTCAAGTCCTCTTAGATGTAAATCCCTCTTACTATTAGACACCAGCAGAGCAGTTGTTTGGTCCCAATCGATTTTGTGCTTAGTACAAAATTAGGCCTATCGAAAATTCGCAAAATACCGTACTGAGAGTATTTTTGTTTTTGAATTTGAGCGTTAAAATTGTGATCGATTGATTTCGAACATTCAAAGTAGAAGATGGTTCATTTTTTCGGTGTAATTTGGTAATTTTGGAAAGTATGTAGGCCTAGCTGGAATAAGCATTGCGGTTTTTCAAATTTAAACTTTTTTAAAAAGTAAAGTAATTAATGAAGAAAATGATTTATTATTACTATAATAAATTATTATTAATATAATTATTATTATTATTGCAGATTTAAATTAGTTCTTAAATTTTTATCGCTAATGAGTGATACAGTTGTAAAGAATTCGGGGTTCAGCTTTTACAGCTAGTAACGCTGAAAAGATCTAAGCTTAAGATCCAAAACAAGGTCAAATTAAGAGTGAACTTAAAAGTCAGCTTTAACAAGTTTAATCCAGGATTGGAGTCCAGGGCTGTGCACCCATTGCTGTAAACTTGAGGACAATTGACATGTTAATAACTTGTTAAATTTAGTGCCTTGTAAATGTATTAAGAATTTAGCCTACTCTATTTTTAGTGAGAGCAGCGGACATCGTTGTCGGTTGCCGAATGTAACGTACCTCTTTGGAAGTTGACACAAAGGTGTTAAAGGCTATTGTTTAATGAGATACGTCATTCAAGTTCATTCGTAGCATACAAGCTCGAGAAAACCTATAGCAAGTGATGCCGATAACGTCATACTTGACGGAGCAGTAAATGTTTCTCTCGCTTAAGTATAGTAGTGATTTTTGTAGTCAATACTCAAACTGCATCAATTCAGTAAGGCTCTTGCATTCAAACTTTAATAAAAGCTTAAATGCTTTTTTTCCATGGCTAAGGTATCACATCAGGCGACCATACAAATGGAGTTTATCTTACTCAATTTGTCAGGAAGTGGATCATCCGCGCCGAATGTGCGAGTCGGGATAGCCTGGCGTAAGCACTTCCACGGCTATTTCTTGTAAACCTAAAAAACGGCACAAGCCTATGTGAGGAATACTATTTAACGATACTAAGAAAAGCCTAGAGCAGTTGAGTCTGGAATTCAGACTTTGACGCTAAATTGTAGAGCCGGAGCCTGATGAGTTTGAGTTGGTGCCACGACTATTTCTAATGTGCTGTCTCAGGGGCGTCTATCCCCCCCTAACACAATGAGGCAATCCCCCCCCCCAACTAAAATTATATCCCCCCTCCCCGGGTAAAAATTGTAATTCTGAGGCAATTTCCCCCAACTAAAAATTATTGTCCCCCCTCCCCATTGGCGGATCTAGGATGACCTTAAAGGGGGTGCTGTTGCTTGCCATTGCAACGCCAACTAGGGGTCTGGGGAGCTAGCTTCCCTAACACCTTGACATTTTGTCTTTTTTACTGCTTTTCTGGCAGAAAACTTGTAGACAAGTTTGGGCCACAAACTACTATGTCAAAATATTTATTCATTAGCCCCCACCCCCCAATCAACATGGGAAAGAACTACTCCATACCGACTCCTTACAATGACATCTGAATACTGCCTAACTAGCTATACACTTTTATCAGCTGCTGGTTTAATGTCATTTGAATTTCCTTCAATGCCTTTTTGTGCCGAAAAATTAACTTTTGAAAACAAATTTTTTTTTAATTCAATTTTTGAGCTGAGGGGGGAGGGGGCACCCAGTGCACCCACCTAACTCTGCCACTGCTCCCCCTCCCACCCCCTAATTGTAAAAACTGTAACTCTAATTCTTTACTAATTCTAATGACTGATTTATTACATTGAGACTTCACATCAATTTCTTATGCAACTCCTTTGAGTACATCGCAAATTTGTTCTAGACACACGCTAGCGTGTCGCCGCCAAGTAGACGTTTTATTGTTGTTGAAGCTTAACTGTTAGAGCGTAATTGTTAGAGTGTAATTGTTGTCAGATGGCGGCTCACTAGCAGACTGGTCTTTTAACTGAAACCAACTTATACGTGATTTCAGCATACTGGTGTAAATTCCCCATGCAGTAGAAATCTTTGCAAATCGTTTGAATCAGGTGTCTTGGGTCCAGTAACAAAGAAAAACTCAACACAAAAATGTGGGAACGTGTCCTTCATGGAGAGAAAGTGTCCTCAATAACGTTGATTTGTGTTACTGGTGACTAGTAACTAGTAACTAGTCCGCAGGCTCCCATGTTAATTCTCATAGGGTATAACGACACGTCTACAGCTCATTAGGAAAAGTTGCCAAATCTAAATTTCGGCAGACAGGTAAAGCGTCATATGGGGAAGTGCCTTTTTCTAAAATGGGGGTTGCAGCTAGAAGCACGTGGTCCTGAAGTGGCTCGTAAGTGCAAAAGTATTGTTGTAACCATTGTTTGTATTGTCTACCAACAGTAGATTATAACATGCTTAAGTGTTACACGCTTATCGTTTCAGTACCTAATTGTCAGAATTCATTGCTGTTGCAAATAGATGGTTCACGAAGAGACGGAGTATCTTTTATTGCAAAGGTTTGGCCGTTTTTTTCCCCACCAAATCCAAATCTTTTTTTTTTACGATACGCAATTTCAAAATGAATCATATGCCTCACGACCCGAATAAATTTCTCATTACTGGTTCAATAAGACACACGGTATCTTTTATTCCATAGTAATTGATTAGGTCCTTGCAATTATCACACTGTTACGCTTGTTATTAATTTATTTGGAATTACAATAGCAAATGTAAAAATTATGAATGACAACATTCATACAATCAAATACCTCTAGGAAAAAAAGGTAGGGGTGACAATTACACTGTGGGATTTTTTGTACATTCACAGGCCTATGAAAGTCGTGATATCCACCCAAAACCAAAACTGGTAAGAGAATCCGCCAAGTTTACAAAAAGGGTCGGCCTTTCAAAGTAGTGATATCATTCAACCAGGGAAAGGCCGCCAAGGTTAATCCTATTAGCCAAGTTAATTGCACCGAATAATAATTTGGACGTTAAATGAAAACTTGAAGATTGTTACCGCTAGTAGCAATCTTCTAGTTTTCATTTAACCTTCGAACTATTAGTAGGTGCGATTAACTTGGCTAATAGAATTAACCTTGGCAGCCTTTCCCTGGTTGAATGATATCACTTCTTTGAAAGGCCGACCCTTTTTGTAAACTTGGCAGCTTCTCTTACCAGTTTTGGTTTTGGGTGGATTATAATTAAGTCGACACTTAATTCAGCAGCAATGTCCTGCCACATTGCCGGCCGATAACCTTTTTCACTGCCACTGTGCAAAGAATGAACACGCTTGCCCTATGTTCATTGCTGCCGTGAAAAGAATGAACATGCTCGTATTAATTTGGACCGACTCTCATAATGACTGCCCATCCCCGTTACCATCACCATCCCCGCTACGCTACATAGGCATCAATCCTGGGGGGTGGGGGAAGAGGAGTTACAACCCAAATTACAACTCCCATGCCATCCCCCTCGTTTTCAAGCTGAGGAGTTCGCCCCTCACGAAACATGCAGAGTTTGAAACAAAAAAAATGTACTTTCATCTTTTCCCGTTGCGTAAATCAGTCCCAAACATAGGGTAGTAAAGAATTTAAGTAGCAAGGCAAGGCAGCTATTTTACCAGTATTTTTTTTTTACCGTATTTGCTGCCTATCGGGGCTGTTGGCCCCTAAGCATCCTCTAAATATACTAGAAACTGCTACATAAACAGTTCCATCTATTATTAAATTTTCGCTTACTTGTGGCATATGATTTTATTACATTCAGTCTAGCTCACGCAAACTGTTAAAATGCTATTTTTCGCGTGCTAGCTTTCTAGCCTGGCTAAGCAAAGAAGAATGATAAATGATCAACTAAGATGGTCGCTAAGTGGCCGACGCTAAGAGATGGCAGCCGTGGTCTACCGGCCCGGTTGAATACCTGCGCCCGCCCCCAACTTTACAAAACTATGAGGGTTGTAATTTGGGGGGGGGGGGGGGGGGGACCGGGTCCAAAACTTCCATAAGAAGAATACCGCGACCTCCCCCACATTTTAAGAATTCATTCATCCTCCCTGAAATACGAAATTTTGGTTGTCTGTTGGTTTTTGACTTGTCCCCTCCATAATTAGAAAATTCGACACCCTTGAATACAGCTTACCGGTAGCCTATCATTATTACAGTGTAATAATACGTGGTCTGTTCCTAGATTTGTTGTTGTGTGCACCTTTCGTGCCCACAGTATTTGCATGTTATCCTTTGCCATTTCATGGTGTTAAATATCATTGCTCTGATTCGTTGTTGCAGGGTACATCTTGCACCTATCAGTTATTGTTAACCAATAGTAATAAGCCATGTGACTTAACATAAGTTATAAATGTATGTGCCTAGCTCTCATTCAAACAACCAGTTACCAGACGTCAACACACGAGTGTTTGTGCCCTTCCTTTTAGTTAGGGTAAGTTGCTTTGA
>JAHWFP010050925.1:0-10788 GCA_023313725.1 Lithobius niger | reverse complement strand
AGTTTTCATTTAACTTTCGAACTATTAGTATGTGCGATTAACTTGACTAATAGGATTTACCTTGGCGGCCTTTCCCTGGTGGAATGATATCACTACCTTCAAAGGCCGACCGTTTTTGGAAACTTGGCGGGTTTTTCTACCATTTTTGGTTTTGGGTAGATTAAATTTACACAATGGGAAGTGTAACACGTGTTTCGTTAAAAAAATAATCGAGTGCAGAGAACTATCGGTGCAGAGAACAATCGTTTTTCATTGTTGTGTCCTGCATCGTTGCATTGTAATCGAGTGCTCCCCCGTTCATTGTTGTGTTCCTGCATCATTGTATTGTTACAAGAGGCTGAGATGCGGATATCAGTAGATAATGTGGAGGTCGCTTCCCTGTCTTTGTCCAGCTCCATCTGTCTTCACTTTGGCTCTTTAAGGCAGATTTTCAATTGAATAGCACCCCTGGCAGAATTCTCTTAGATCTACACTGGCTAGAGAGCACTGTAGAACTACAAATGTTGTCGTGGGCCTTGCTGGTATTGTTTCAGCAGTCATGGGATCTATTCTGTTGACTTCATGAGTGTTGCTCAGAGTTGGTGTTATCCAAAAGTTAACTGGTGTTAACTGTTGATTGCATCCGTGATGCTTTCCAAAATAGACTGGGTTCCACATATTTCTCAGCTGGCATTGGTGGCTTGTATACCCATTGTTTTACTAAGAATTTGTCTGTTTCGCCTGTAACCAACTGCTGTAGGGAATCAAACCGTCGACAGTATAAATACTGGCGATAATCTGGATGTAGCTGCTTGATTACTCTCTCCACTTTTATAGATTCTTCACGCTTTAGATCCAACCTATCATAGAAGGCTGAAATAGCTCTGATAAATTACCTAGTGGTTCAGATGGATCTTGATATTTTTGTTCCAAGTTCATGATTCAGTAATTTGAAGTAATTTGGCCCCAGAAATTATTCTAAAAATGATGTCACATTTCATTTTACGCCTTGAAAAAGTTGAAAGGCTAAAGAAGATTCCACCAGCTGTCGACTTCTCCTATAAGTACTATTGGAATAATTGTATTTAACTAGAAGAAGCCCATCCTCTGGACAAGTGTAATAAACGTTTTTTTTTTTGTCTGTCATGCGTATGGCCATGCTTCATCAAAGTAAGATTCTTTAATCACTATTTTGCGCATACTGACTAACAAACGCTAATTTTGGTTCACTTCACTCACTAAATCAGCACGTCTCCCTTACCACCATAAAATACGCCCTCCTCCCCCCCCCCTTGCCTTCTTGCCTTAAGTGACAGCGTGGTGATACCGAATTTCTTTAATCTTAAGGTTTCTTTAATCACAATTTTGTGCGTATTGGCTGACAAACGCTGATTTTCATTTGCTTTGCTCACTCAATCTGCGCCTCTCCCTCACCACTGTAATCCCTTCTTGCCTCTTGCGTTCTTGCCTGCAGTAACAGCGTGGTGACACCGAATTTGTATAACAGGCACTGTGAACGACTGCTTATTTCCAGTTTGGCATCCTTCTTCCCCTTGCCTACTTGCCTTGTCGTTTTTATCGTGTTAAAATTGAAAAGCAAAAACATGTCCGAATTGGCACTGTGAGCAACTCTGAACGGGCATAAAAAACGTGTGATTCTATCTGTCATGTGTGTGTCCATGCTTCATCAAAGAAGGTTTCTTGAATCACAATTTTGCGTAAACTTGTTGAAAATGAAAATGACTTCCCTTAATTCATACCATACAATTTGTGAACGCAGATCATTGCCACAAAATCCCAGGGTGTTAGGTATCCAGGACGTTGTTTAGTCCCAGGCATCACAGGACAGCATTGTGTAATTAACAAATTACTTTCAAAATGAATTTATTTAAGGTTTGGCATAATGCTTAGGGTCCAGTTCCACAGACGACCCACCGCCACCAACCAAGAGTCATTTTTTGAAGGGGAAAGTTACTGATCTTTGTTATAGGAACCTGCCCACACCCAGTGTCGTCGCTAGAGATATGCCATGGTGGGCCATTAACTCCCAAATAATTCAGCTCTGTAAAATCATATAACACATACGAAGATGATATATATATCATTAACAGTGAATTTATACCTGCCTACTGTTACTTACACCTCCTACCTGTCTTAAACTAATAACCAATATTCGGTGCTTGGACGGGATTCAAACTTGCAACCTTTTGATTAGCAGGCTAACGCCCTAACCAACAGGCTACGATGACTTAATGTAAGACCGCAATTTTAAAATGAATATTGTGTGCGTGGTGCGTGGTACGTGGTCCTGCAAGTATTTTGTGAGCGGCTACGTCTTCCTGGATGAGGTGGTTTTAATCGATGGCCGCCATTGTTTTTGTAACCATCTTGGATATCAACAAGGCACTTTGCTACTGAACACGTACAATCGATTATCTGTGTTCGTTCTGCGGAGAACTCAAGATAGGCCGCGAACACTATAATAAAATAATTATGACAATACCCTTCATCCTGGCGTTTGCTGATTTGCATGGTTGCCTAATAAGAATGTTTAAAACAATGTAAAACAATGAAACTGGTTGTTCCGGCCCCGTAAATCCGGAATGACACGACCAATAGAAATTCTGCCTTTAGGTGCAAAACTGCACCACGGTAGCTGTCCATAGGCACCATCCGCACCATCACACACCAAATATTAATGGAGGAGATGAGGTCACAAAATTCACAAAAGTAGGCTTTTAATATATACTGGCCACATCGCTCGCTTCGCTCTCCGTTGGCATCGTCTCGCTTCGCTCGAGGGGATTCCTTATTGCATTACCTCTTTAAATAAGGTTTAGATGTCTACTTAAGTTTGTCACTATTCATCTGTGTCACCCCGTACTTGTAACACTTGTATTTTCAAATTTACAATGATGAGTGTTTGAAATGAATTCGAAAAATAGTTACTACTTCCGTAATAATTGTCGATTTACATCAAATTTTGACTCAGCAATACTTTTGGGGGTGTAAAGCGATGTACCAAATTTCATTCCAATCCGACTTTTCGTTTGAGCTCCACCCAGACTACAATAGTGCAACCAACGTACCAACCAACATTTTGCAATTTGGTGTCCGTTATAGGCTACGCGCTTCGCTCGCTCTGCCAATAAGGAGTATATAAGGTAGTAGACACAGGGAGAGTAACGCACTGATAGAGTGTATAAGGAATACATAAGGTAGGGTATACAAGGTCGATAATGCAGTGTCAAGAGTACACTATGAGTACACAAGTTAGTGTGCACAGGGAGGTAGTGCAGCGGTCCAGTTCATAAGGAATATGTAAGGTAGTGTGTACAAGGAGGGTAACGCGGTGATACAGCATATAAGGAGTGTATAAGAAGTATACAAGGTAGTGTATACGAGGAGGGTAACACAGTGACAGACCTTATAAGGAGTGTATGAGGTGGCGTACTAGGAGGTAATGCAAGGAGGTTAATGCAGTAATACGTAGTGCATGCAAGGAGCTAATGTAGTGATAGAGGACATACGGAGACTATCTCTGTGTGCACTACCTTACGCTCTCCTTATATTCTCTATCATTCTGTTACCCTACCTGTATACCCTCCTCGTAAACATAGTGATGGAGTATATAAGGAGTTCATAAGAATGTGCACACAAGAAGGTAACACAGTGATAGAGTTTATATGAAGTACATGGTAGCATATATCATATATACGCAGTGGTAAACCATACAAGGAATATATTTTATCATAGACTGTTTGCTTCGTTGGCTGTCTGCCTTGTGACGTACTGGTTATATACAGTAGTGCAAATTTACCTGACGTCACCAAGAAAATGCAACCTTGATAATTTTTCCGATGATTTTCAGTTAGTCCTACAGTAACAACTTTTTCCCCTTTTATTTCCAGTAATCTTCACTCCTTATTGGAAACACATCTTCTCATTCTGGGACCGCAGAGACCAAGACAACATCTTGTTTGTTCAGTACGAAGATTTAAAAGCTGTAAGTTTAAATTCGATCATCAAATGTAAAGTCCACCATAAAGATTTACCCTACATAATTTTCAGCTATTTTAAATTTAGGAGTTTGCCAGTTTGGTATGTGTTCCCTCTACTCACGTGCTAACTAAAATAACAAAAATATACGCAAACCGATATAAATTATGAAAAGGAAATAATAAAAAAAAAAATAATAATACATAAGAAATAACGTACTAGTACAGTAAGCCACTTTTATGTGCTTACGTTTCGTCAGAGTGGCGTGACCTGGATTCGAACTTACAATGGAATCCATCATCAGATCACTGACATATCGCCTCGGCAGTGATGCAATTAGCCCTTTCCAAGGAAGGGTGCAAGGGGCAAATTGTGGGCCCCTTCGTGCCTCCCCGAACTATTCTGGGATCAACCCATACCCCGCCCAAACCAAACAGTTGTTGAGGCCAACAAGAGTTTGGCCTTTCTCGGCTCCCTGTCTCATGATTTTACACCTTTGCATGCCTTCCACCCTTTGTACCACTTCTAATAGTAACACTGGGCGCTACAGCACCGAGAGGCCGTTTTGAAAAGTTGGCTTCTCGGCTAACCAACCTTTTTTTTTTTAATTCCTCGAAAGTACTAACAACTTTTATTTATTGAAAATCTTTATTTTCAGTGTTAACTATTCGCAGGAATACAACGTCAACACGCACTGCTTTCTACTACAAATTATTAACTCAAAAAACGTGCAAAGAGATAAACACAGCGTTACATGTACGTGTACGTATATGCTTATGCTATGCTACAGCAAAATCAAGAGTTATGCATACAGCATGAACAAAATTTCACAATAAGTCTGATTTATACAGGCCCCGATTTGCACTTTTTTATACGTCCTTGGCCAAAGTTCATGACTGCGTCCTCCCCCCCCCCCCCTCCCCCAAATTAAACGCGGTTATTGTCGTTTTTCCTTTCAAGCGCGATTTCAGTTTCGCTATTCAGTACACAATTCGCTCATATCCAACCCGTTAACGCAAGGAACCCGTCATAGGACCTGTCATTTTTGACTAGTTGACTACCTAGTAATATTAATATAGTATTAAACTTCCAAAGTCGTGTTTTGACTTTTAGTCGTCTAAGAGGTGTTTAGCACTCAACCGTTGTTGTTAATCTTTTATAATTTAGCAGCAATGATGTGTTTCGAGTTTAAAATCCGTGAATCACGTGTCCCTTCCACAGTTCAGCTCACATACTAGAGCAATGCGTTTTACTGTGTGGTAGCACAATTTTCCCCCCTTCCACACAATATTATTGGTTGCACCACTGCCTATATCGTTTTTCATCTGCTATAATTGTGTGCTCACTTGTGACGTACGGTACTCCGATATTAATATAATACACGAACAGAGCAGTAACTTACGCTACTGGTCGAAGTTTTGTCTGACGCTCGTGATGCCTTGATGCCCTAAAATGAAAATGACCTCAGTGCAGGCCAAGCGGACACGAACACGCTCAAGAGCTTCTCGAACGAACAAGCACGAGTGGGTTATATTCGACTCGTCTGACAACGGATATGACAATTGGGTCTGTTGCGATAACGACATGTTAGTTGTTTTGCTACTTGCTTGGTAGCTTGTAGCCAAAGTCTTCTGATGTAGCGAAAGGTTTATGCACTGCTGAAACAACCCCCCCCCTCCGTTTCAGCCAATCAAAGTAGCGATATGACGACAAAAATGGCTGCCACCGAGTTGCTACATTAGTTGCCAAGCTGATCCTACCGACTGTTAATTCAGACGTTAAATGAAAAACTAAACCATTGCTACCGGTTGTAACAATGGTCAGGTTTTTCATTTAACCTTTGATCTAATAGTCGTCGGGATTAGCTTGGCAACCAACGTGGCAACTTGGTGGCAGCTATTTTTGTTCTTATATCACTACTTTGATTGGCTGAAACTTGGCAGGTTCTTTACCCTTGTGGGCTTTGTTTCAGATTGTATTAACACCATACACTTTCCAGAATATCTGACTGGGAAAACCAAACTGTTCTTCGTTCGTTACATTTCAGGATTTTGGAGATGAAGTCCAAAAGAAAGCAGAGATCCTTGACCATCCTCTGAGTAAACCAACCTGTACTTTGATGTATTTCAGGATTTTGGAAGTGAAGTCCAGAAGATAACCGAGTTCCTACAATTTCCCATGAGAAACCAAACTGTTATTTAAATAAATAAAGATTCTAACCTATTCCTTCCTGTCCAAGCTGTTCTTTGTTTCATTTCAGGATTTTGGAAGGTGAATTCAAGCAGATTAGCCGACTTCCTTGAGCATCCTTTAAAAAAAAACGCAGCTATTCTTGTTGTATTTCAGGATTTCGGAAGTGACGTCGAGAAGTTAGCCGAGTTCCTTGAGCATCCTTTGAGAAAACTAAACCAGTTCTTGTTGTCTTTCAGGACTGCGGAAGTGAAGTCCAGAATATAGTGGGGTTCACTGAGGACCCTTTGAAAAGAAAAAAAAAAAAACAAGTTTTTCTTTCTTATATTTCAGGATTTCGCAAGTGAAGTCGAGAAGATAGCTGCATTCCTTGAGCACCCTTTGTCACCACAACAAGTGACCTTGGTGACAGAACATTGCAGCTTTCCAAGCATGAAAGAGAACCCAGCAACGAATAAAGATTATTGGAAAGACGTGGGAAGATGGAAGGAAGGAGGAACCAACTTCATGCGAAAAGGTAATCTGAACCCACAACGGTGAAAGAACCAGACAAGTTTCAGTCAATCAAAGTAGTTATATCAGAATAAAAATGGCTGGCACCACGTTGCTACATTAGTTGCCAAACTAATCCCACCAACTATTACATCAAAGGTTAAATGAGAAACATGACCATTGTTACAACCCGTAGCAGTGGTCAAGTTTTCATTTAACGTCTGAATTAATAGTCGGTGGGTTTAACTTGGCAACTATAATGCAGCAACTTGGTGGCAACAACTTGCCTATTAATCTCAAAGAAACAACTAATTTTCACACATTTCAGGATCGTCTGTTTGGGTGGTTGCTTAATCAACAGAGATTGCTTGGAAAACATTTCAGTGTACCGAGATAAATGCTTCTTTTTTGTCTTACAAATTTTGATGTTTTGCAGCCTTTTTTGTTTTGTTTTACATTTTGTTTTTTCTTACTTTCCTATAGTTTTTTTTTGAGAATCGATATTGTGTGTTCTTTTTCTCTTACTTTTCATTTGTATGTTTTTTGTCTTGATTGTAAATTTTCGGCTCCCTCCATTTCATTATTCATTAATTTTCGAAATTTGTCAAAAGTTGATTAGACAGAAAACTTGCCTACTTTTTCCCGTTAACACACATTTCCTAAGAACAACAAAGTTCTACGGGAAAAAAACTAAAACATGAACCTATGAAGGTTATCACAAAGGTCATTGGGCTGACTCCAAATGAACTACCACAAAGATAAACATGAGTTTTAACTCTTTTTCAAAAAAAATCTACATATATAATAGGTAGCAGCGGCCGAGTGCACCGGCCTCACCATCCCTTCGTACAATGCAGTGCCATCTGTTGATGGGATTCGCCTTCAAATTCAGGTTGGGACACTTTTCCAACATCTTCGAACAGATGGCGCCACTTGCCAAACCTGCCATGAGGGATGTTTTTAAAGTCAGCGGCTTGCGAGTCGCTTGGCCGTGGGGATCGCTTTCCCATTGAAAGAACAAACAGACAGCGTTTCCGCTTGCAAGCGAGTCGCAAGCCGCTGACTTTAAAAACATCCCTATGTCGCCGTCAATTGACGGCCATGGACTACAGGTTCGGGTTATAGCACTTTTTCGAAAGTCTTCAAAGAGATGGCGCCACTTACCAAACTTAGCGCACCGCCATTTGGATCATATTTTGGCGTATTATTGTGGCAGCAGAGCGGCAACAAAGTTTAAGTCGCGTGGAATGTACCATTGTCGCTGTTTGAGCTAAAAAAAAAAAAAAAAAAAAAAACCCGTGTGTACAAAACCAGACAACTCTAAACCAAACGACGATAGGTTCCTAATTTCGAGGTGGACTCAAAATTGGCAGCCTGATACGATGGAAAGGCGCATTTATTTCCTAAATGGTCAGTTCCAGAAAGGAGTTGAATTATTTTTAAATGGGCTGCAACAATCATTCCTTGCAACAATTCGCAATGCGCGGTACCGAAGTGAATTGTTTCAAAGGATGAACTTCAACATGGAATTACTTGCTTACTGAATGATCGATTTCATCGATTTCTGTGATAGGGTTTTTTAGCCTTCAGTCAACCACACACATGCGTCTTTTCTGGGGCTGCACCAAAGGCGACACTTTCGCGAGGTGTGTGTGTGTGGGGGGGGGGGGGGGAGGTAGCCGGCAAGTGTGTGTGGGGGACACGTATGCGTATTCGGGAGGGGGCAGGAGTGTGGGGATCGGCGGTTAAAGTAAGAGGGAAGCCATATGTGATATAGTTTGATAAATTTAAAACCAAACACCAAATACCAAACACCTGAGGTGCCGGAGGGAGGCGGAGAGATATTCAGAACCCACACTATGGGACTGCAGGAAGGGGATGCAACGAGGTGTGGCAGGGGGGGAGGGCAGGGACGTGCGGGCGCGGATGGGGGGAGGGGTGCGCGGGCACAACTAGTCAGTAATAAATACAAAACAACATTGTACACTTATTTAAGCCACCTTGTACAAAACAACGACCAGGCTTACTTAACAGTTCTAGAGGAGCATTGTTCAACATTGACGAAAGTCATCAACATATCCCTTGCTTGAAGTGGTTCTTTCCGTAGTGCACCTTGTTTGTATCGGTTGACTCATTTTATCAATTTGGAACGATGCTCTTCTATAGCTGGTAAGTAAACTTGGTCGTGATTTTGTTTTAGGTGGGTTTAATGTATGTCTGATGTTGTTTTGTGTTTATAAGAGATTTTTTCGGGAAAAGTAAGGAAGGAAGATGAAAGAAATGGCACGGCAACACAATGGTTATTTGCCTCCACACTTCGATCAATGGTGCATATTTTATAAACACAGTTAACAAACATTATAGAACTAATACATCAGGAAAGCTACAAGCAATCGACTATTTCAAAAATATAGGCTAGAGAGTGGGCGAAAAGAATAACAAGATGGTGGAAGTGAATGCCGATATGGCTAAGCAGCTATAGACGATGCAGCTAAAGGGCCACAGTGAATAAACGTCAGGCAAATGAGGTTCTGGTCGGCGTTTATTTAACTAAGACAAAAATAACCAAAAAACTACGCTAAAGAAGCCTATATAGCTTTATCTTTTTAAGAACTTCGTGACCTTCAAAAGAGATATCCTCTATTATCCCCAGGACTGCTGAAAGCATTCCACGTATTCCACAATAAACATTTTTAGGGATGCCTGTGCTATTGTGGGAAAATTTCCCTACTGGTCCTTTAATTCCCTACTCTTAAATTTCCCCTTACGATTTACGTGTGACATTTTATAAGCTTGACCACTCCTAATTATTTAATTGAGCCCCACTCGCCAACAATGTATGCAACTGTATTGTTGACTTAAAGGAACAGCCCTTGATACTAAACAATGTTAAGCCTTTGGCTGAAGCGACTATGTAACAAAATCACAACATTGTTAAAGCTGATCTTCATTTAATTGTATCCTTGCTTGTTAGGCGAACTCTTCTTTGTATCCAATTGTACATTCAAACCAAAGCACACCTTATTGTACCGGCAGTTTCCTTAGCCTCCGCAGATACTTTTCTCTTAGCCTTTTGCTTCTCGACGAAAAGCGTCACCTTTTACATGACGTTGTAATTCTGATGGCCGCCAGTGTTCAGGCCTAATGATACTACAGCAAAGAATTCCTGAAAAGCAAAGGTAGCTATGCGTAGTCCCTAATGCTTGAACTCTTAGTCCATCCAGCACTCTTACAAGTGGTGTATGCGTTTGGGACTTTACCGTCATTTGAACTTTTATACTTTATACTTTTGTACTTTAAATGTACTGCAACCGAATGAAATCCTGCGTGGGATTTAGGGAGAGAACCCTTGCCGTGTCAAGCTAGAGAGAGAAGCCAAGCCCTTAATAACCATCGATAAAGTTCTACATACGTATTCGCCTTTTCCTTGATGAAATTTGTAACCATCCAACCTACAAGTTACCCAATTCCACCTTGCCCATCGATCCGAACACGGACCTCGGTTCAGACGTAAGTGTGGCTGTTTTGCTTGACTATTGGTCCTTTCTGCTTGGAGGCCCGTGGAGGGACCGTACCACCGCTCTGCCTCTTCAAGCCTGACAGCCGGTCATTCAGCCGCCTACGCTCTTCCCACAGATATGCGCAATGGTAAGTGTGGAGCAAGGGACTACGCGTCAAGGAGGTGTGGCCCGTCCGGAGACATGCCACAACCACCTTCTCCCGACGACTAGAGCGTGATGGCGAGAACCAGACTGTCACATCCGCTTACGTCTGCAGCCTATACTGTTAATAATCTGCTTATGATCCTCCTGCCATTGACCCAGAACTTGAGTATGGAGCAAGTTTCAAATAACAAAGCTGGCAGATCTTTTATCTCTGCTAACTCAATGGCAGCCTAGGCAGCTTTAATTTGCTCATTGGCTGGAATCCTGACGTTACCTGCGACCCAAGGGTTACCTTTTTACCTTGCTTTAATAATGACAAAAAGCTTCAAAGATTCATTCAGATTCGAAAATTAAAAGTGTAACTCATGTTTGCCTTTACGGAAATTCTTTAGAGTCAACACGAGGACCATTGTGATAAAAAAAAAAGAACTTTACTAAAGTTGATTGTTAACAATTCTTTTAC
>JAHWFP010050917.1:1762-12057 GCA_023313725.1 Lithobius niger | reverse complement strand
TCAAGAGAGTTTCCACTACCATCCAGAATTTGACTAATAACTTCATACATCACTTCTTTCGATGTCAGATTTGCCTCTGGGTGATTTCCCTGGATTTCTAAAGAAAAAACATGAAAAAAAGAATATTTAATTATTTCTTGCAATAACAACAAAAAATTGGAAACGCGGACATTTCTTCTATCACTGTAAATCAAGTCTTCAGAACAGGCCAATTTACTTTATTTCTTTTGTATATTTATATTGTTAGAACATTGTGCCGCTTCAGAGCTAGAGCCGAACAAACACGCACAGACACACGCAAGTATGCACGCAAGTCTGCCTTTATTTTTAACTAGGAAACAGGCTTTGGGCCTATTGTAGACGGAGCGAACAGACCTTTATTTCAAATTTATATTTAGTGTTAATTTTAATGACTGTACCATAAGTGTTAATGCTCCTTACAACTCTTAGGAGAAATGCTCATTCGGCTAAGTTTTGGGCTATTTGCCTTTTGGTGTGACGCACTGTTGTTATTTGCAGGTCTTTGTCTTATTTTAGCTTTATTTTCAAATAGGCCAAAGCTATCTTATTTATAATTTATTAATATTATATTAATAGGCTTTCGTTTGTTCAATCATTTAGTGACTGTTTAGCTTCTTTCCACATCTGACACTAAATTAATACAGATGCAAACCTATTTACGTTGCCTTTTGGATTTATATGTCAGACTGCTGAGCACGGAATCGAACCCACGACCTTTGGAACCAGAGACCGAGGTCTCTTCCAAAGGTCGTGGGTTCGATTCCCCGCTACGGCAGTCTGTCATACAATTCCAAAAGGCAACCTAAATAGGTTTGCTTCAGTATTAATTTTACTCGAGCCTTCGGCTTTCAGTCCTGTGTTCCGACACTAAAGATGTGAGCTATCGCCGCCGATAAAAATATAACGGCACGTTTGTGATGGCTGGTTGGGCTGGCACCGCTAATAATTCTGACATTGTTTACAACAATAATTACTGCCGCGCAAAGTGCCTTCCCTAGATTACAAAATGATAATAATAAAGTATTTAACGGTAAGCCAAACAATCATCTGAGCGATAGTTTTTAACAATGATTAAAAAAATTCAGCAGGTTGGCAATGCTGCCGCTGGTCTTACACTAGTCTTGACATTACTAGTGATGCGTACACCTCTATCACGCACGGCAACAGCGTTTTAAAACCACAATATAAACCATCTGTAACGATCACAATATTGTAGGTCAAAAAGTGTTAGCTCTTAGACCTACTTTAGCCTTTAGGCTTAATTTGTAGCTTTTAGACCTAATCTTTAGTCGTCATTTTTATTTCGTAAGTAACAGCTGCATTTGAGATTAAGCCTATTCATTAATGCACCACGGTTCGAGTCCACACGTTGCCGTGGCAACGAGGGATATTTAAACTATTAGATGCAGACATTATTGTTGTTTCGTGCTGTGTTTAAATACGTCGTCCAATGTATAGTTCGTTTTATATGTATAGCTTCGCCGTGATACGACGATTTTGGTTTCATATTCGGGATTCCCATCGCTAGTGTAAATACCAGTTTCATTGCCATGCTGAAGGTAATCCCTTCAAGCAATCGTTTTTTTCGAACGATGCTAAGGTGTATCGTGCCGAAATCCTTTTGTTTTTTATGTTTGCGTTTCTTCCTGTAGTGGTTGAATGCAAGGGCCAATTGTTATTATTTCATTGAATTACGTCGAAACAAGTTATCAGCTAGAAAGACGAAACGAAAATTTAATTTTCCGTGTTTTTTTAAGTTCACTTGACTACCACCAACAAGGTGTATGCGTCGTCGGAAATCCTTAACTATTCACGATTCCAAATTTACAATGGTGAGTGTTAGAAATAAATTCGAAAATTTGTTATTTCTCCCGTAATAATTGTCCGAGCTACGTCAACTTTTGGCTCAGCAATACTGTTTGGGGCATCAGGCGTTGTATCAAATTTCATATTAATCCGATCTTTCGTTTGGGCTCCACCCAGACTAAAAATGTGCAACCAACGGACCAACCAACCAACCAACATTTTGCAATTTGGTTTCCGTTATAGGCTACGCTTCGCCAACAATGTGCACAAAAAACTTAATGGTTAAATTAAAATGTTTTAATAATTTTAAAAGTTATCAAAAATTGTATAGCTGTTTGGTAATTCATTAAAAATGTTAGCAGCGTAATATACCCTTTTCATTTTTTGGTTTTATTTTTTCGACTTACGAGTTATTTTTCTCAGTTTAGTGTTTAAGCAGTTTATTTTGTAATTTAAAATGGTCTTAATCATTATTGTATACACTCTTAACGAGTTGACGCTTAGAATTTTTCTTCATTTTTGACTTCGTGTGTTTTCGGTAACAGTTTGGAAAAGTAAACATAGACCTTTATTTTGTAACTTGTAAACGTGTTACAATATGCGGGTTGGCATTCCATAGATTTCTAATCCATAGAATAAAATTGAGGCAACCTAAGTATCGTAAATTACATTAAAAAATATATTATTCGTAGATTGCAAAGTTTTGACATACTTTGTTTATTATTATTTATGATAATGTTTGTGAAAACCGTGTTTTCATGTCAATCAACCGTTAAGCTATATATTAATTCTATTCAGGTTTATGAATTGATTTTTTCTTACCTTATTTACGAAAATATTTATTTCTAAAACTTTATTTATAAAACTTTATGAGTTTTGATGTCTACATGTATCGTCACTAATATAGACTTGGTTGTTTCAACACCAGTTTGATATTTTGTTAAAATATGTTTGTAAGTTAGTAGTTGTGTTGTAATTATGGTTTATTATACTTAATAGAAGTACATTATCAGTAAATAAAATAATGTTTTTGATATCCGTTGGACAGTCATCAATATAAAGCTGAAAAAGAAGCAGTCCTAAGACCGACCCTTGTGGCACACTATGCTAAATTATGAATTTTGGTAATATATTTACGACTTTGTAAGTAGTTAGTAATAATGTTATTGATTTTATCTTTTATTCCAAAAGTTTTTCGATTAAAGTTAATGTGTCAGTCAAGTCAAACTCCTATTGCGAATCAGTGAATATCCCACTCACGTATTTATTTTCTCTCAAAATGTTTACAACAATTTAGCTTTATTTACTGTAAAGCTTCCACGTTTCGCTCACTCCTTTGACAATCAAACTAACTTTTCTTCAGATAACATTATTTTAGTCACAACATTTATTATTCTATTTGCAAAGATCTTCTGTAAAATGTTGTTAATAGCAAGCAAAATACAGATTGGTCTATTAATTATCACAGTCGTTTTTGTTCCTTTTTTATATATTGTATTTTGCTAGTATGGAATTTTCAATTAATTGGCCAAATTCCAGTTTCCATATTTTTTTCCAACAAAGTACAAACAAAATTAGTACTATTTTCATGTAATTTTACATGTTCAGCACCAGTTGGTCGCGTAGTAGCACTTTAAATTGTTACCATTTTTTTCTGGAAGCGTCTGAACATAGATTTATTAGTTTTATTAATAAGACTAGCGGAGTCGCTCGCTTCACTCGCTCATTCCGCGTGGTCTCACTCCCCTTCCCCCCCCCCCCGGTCCCGCCCCCCCCCCCCCCTCATTAAGTTGCCGTTCCGTCGGTAGATGGCATCGTATGTCCTGCTGGCTGCGCTGCAGATGCAGATGACTGCTTCGTATGTCCTGCTTGCTGCTGCACTTTTGTGCAATTTATATATATATATATATATATATATATATATTCTTTACTGATAAATTTTCTTTTTATTTATCGTTAAGTTTGGTTGCTTGATTTGCAAAATTATTATTAGACCAATTACAACATCCTTCACATCCTTACTTTTCACATTTTTCACAAATGTCATATTTCAATGTCAATTTTTCCCTATTAATTTATTTATCGTTTTTCACATTATTTTGTTATTTTTTATAACGAATACATATCTTTTGTGAAAAAACATTTGCATACCTTTAGCTAACCTAAGATTTGCTTGTTTTTTTTTTATTTTTAGGGTTAATGAAGTTAAGATACTTTCCTTAAGTATCAAATGCACACTTGAACATTTTTAATCTTTTTCCATAAGGAATTTTTCTCTTTCAACATATTTTTTTGTTTCATTAGAAGTCAACTAGGACAGCCTCTCTTTTATGGCCGGTTTAATAAAGCATTGTTGTGTTTTATCGTTTATATGAAAATACTGTGATTTCCGTTAGCAGTCGTCCAAGCTTTCATTAGATTTAGTTAGGTCCAGGGTTAAGTGACATAGAGGCCTAGATCCCGCTTGCAAGACAATAGTGTGACTGGAAAAAAAACATGACGTCATCAGTAGTGTGCCTCTTTGTTAAAACACAGTTCGAATCATTACTTATACCACAAACAATTCCGTTTGACAGACATACAAACAAACAATGCAAGGATTATCGAGATTATAAGGATAATGCGGTCGATGCGTCAGGCACACACGGCCTCAGCTGCAAGAGGAGTGCAAGGCCATTGGTCTCGCCATTTTTCCGTCAACGATCTTATCAAGCGGGCCCTTGTTTCTGCTGGGATGCCATCTCAGTTTGAACCTTTGGTTCTGGACCGTGAAAATGGCAAGCGTCCAGATGGCATCTCCTTGATTCCGTGGGCCGGTGAACGTCAGCTTGTCTGGGACTTCACTTGTACGGACTGTTTGGCTCCTTCCTACTTAAATGCTACTTCTGCCGAGGCATTGAGTCCCGCTTCTGCTGCTGAAGCTAGGAAAAGGGCAAAGTATGAGTACCTGTGCAACAGTTATGTGTTTTGCCCTGTCGCCATCGAGATGCTTGGGTCCTCTGGGTGCCAGGGTCTCTCCTTGATTAAAGCTATTGGGCTGCTTGCTAACCAACGCTAGCGGGGAGAAACGGGCCATGGCCTACTTGATCCAAAGGATCAGTGTTGCTGTTCAGCGATGGAATACCTCGTCGATTCTTAACACCATTCTTGCCACAGCATCCCTCGATGAATGCATCAACAGGCTGTGATCTGGTTTTCTGCTGTGTGCGTTGAAGCTTACCGATCTGTCGTTGTGGTTTTTGTATTAGTGTTTTATTTTTTTTAATTTTGAATTTTTTTTTATTTTTTTTTTTATTTTTTTTTTCTATTTCAATGTGAAATTTATTTTTTTGTTTGTGTTTTTTTGTTGTTGCTGTATGAATGGAGTTTTTTTTTTAGATCTCTTTGATTTTTACGGGTTGTTCTTCATTTATATATATATTTTTTTATTTACAATTTTTTTTATTCTCTTATTAATTTTTGTTTTGTACATAATTATGTTTACTTTTGAAGTGTTTATAAGTTGTATTTTTAAATAAAAAAAACCGTCAGTATAAAAAAAAAATTATAAGGATGAATAAGGATTATCGAGATTCCCACTGCGGACGTCCATATCATTGCTGACACACAAACACACTCACACACAAACAAGCAAACAGACAAACAAATCTTATCTTATCTTATATAGATTACTGAAAGCAATTTTTATTCTTGTTTGTTGTTTATTAATAATCACTAGCCATATCGATCGCTTCGCACACTCCATTGGCGTCGATTCATACTTCAAGTAATTTCTTTGTTTCCAAGAGCGCCACAAAATCGATATAAGCTTATTACGATTACTAGGACAGCACCCCGCATATGTCCGGTTTTTAATAGCATTGTTGTGAATTCCCGATTGCATGAAAATACTGCAATTTCCCGTTAACAGTCGCCCACGCTTTCATTAGATTTAGTTGTATCCAGGGGTAGGAGATAAAGAGGGCTGGATCCCGTTTACTTGAAAATATTCAACAGAATAAATATTATCGAGAATCCCACTACCGATGTCAATATAATACGGATTATCGAGATTCCCACTGGTGACACTCAAATGGGAAACGACAGGGCAGAGTGAGGACCAGCAGAAGCCAGTCCGACACTGCACAACCCAGACATTGGGAAGCACCGGAGGAAGCGCGGCTCAAACAGTAGCGACCCAAACTGCTACCCTTAAGTGGGCGCTCAGCAGAGGCCACGAAGAGAATCTGCCAGGGCGACCAAACCCTGGGCGTGGAATCCAAAATCATGGTAGTCTCTTCCGAGCAATGGTGCACCAAACTCCTTAATATTGGTAGTGCGGGACTGAAGTTTTGCCAAGGTTCTAGCACTTGAGGATGGACTCGCACGGGCTAGATGGTTTGGGATGGACCCCGCGGCTGGAGAGGTACCTGGTAAGGAGACTGATTGTTAGTAACAGTCGTACCTGATAAAGGGGCATGGCTGGAAAAACGTTTGGAATCTGGGCCCGGCGACTGTGGCGCTGTTAAAATGCCCGGTACCAAAGTCAGAAAACTTGGTAGCACAAGGTGCGGCCCCTCTGGTGGTATAGGAGACGGGTCCCACCTCCCCCGATCCCAACCAGTACCTGCGTCTGCAATCGTAGCACAGAGCGTTATCAGGCATATTCTGATCCCTAGTGCCTGGGTGGCAAGTGAGCGGCTTAATGGCCTTGAGTTGGGAAAGTCGCCTCATTCCCAACCAATCACACTGTCTACTTACCCATACACATACATGTGATTTCTCGTTAGCAGTCGTTATCAAGCTTTCATTAGATTTAGTTAGATCCAGGCTTACTGATACAGATAATTCCGTTTCAAAGACACACAAACAAACGAAAGAATTAAGATAATCGAGATTCCCATTGCGACTTCTCGGTAATTTGGCGACAGACCCAAACAAACAAACACAAAGAAATATTACATAGATTTCGACAAAAACTAATAGTAATTATTGCTCACAGTTCGTCCATCACATTCCTGCATTTCATGACTGTTTATGACGTCATAGATAGGTTTAGCAGGAAAAGTTTGGTCATGCATAATAAACTTTGCATGAAGAAAATATGACATGAACAAACGTTATAGGAGTCAAAAAAAATTTTTTGACCTTATTTTTGCAGTTTTTTTGCGCATTTGATGGTCATAAAATCAAGTTACATCGACCAAAATAGGCCTAACGGAAGCGAAATTTAATTATCTGTCATTTGGTCCTACTTGTGTCTTTGTAGGTGCTTGGTTCAAGAGGAGTAGAGGTACACGTACACACGCACATCACATGTTTTAATGACGTAGCTATTGTTTTCGCAATTTTTTTGTTTCCCTTGCTATTTCATCAGCGAATTCATCAGAAGTTACTAAGTTCTTAAGGTAATTCCATTCAGTTTTTATTTTTTACTCTTTAAAAATTGTGTGTTCGTTAAGACTGAGCCAACCTTATGACTAATGCAATTTTGGTCTTATTTTGCTATTAGATGCTGTAGTTTGCTATAGTTCGGTGTTAGCCGTCCAAACGTTGAACATCGTTTATTTACTACCAATCTACATTACACTGTGCTCAATTCGTATGGAGGCTGAGCGGGCAAACAAAGTTTACTATCAGTGCACAACGTCTTCAAAGTTAAGATAGTTGTAGAAGTTCGTGTAACTTTGTTTTTGATTGATTACGGAATATCATATCAAAATACAAAGCCAGTACATTGAGTTTCAAGTTGAGAATGGTACGGCCTTTCAAATGAGTGATATTCTCAGAACAAAATAAATAAGGGACTTCGCTAGTCCCAATAATAAGGGACATTATAGGGACTTTATTTGGGACTTTATTTCTTTGTTTTTCGTGTTCAATCAGTGTACCTTATGAATGATATAGTAATAGTCAACCAAATTCAACCTACCGGCATAAAAAAATACTGATTCATCCTTGTTAATGCCACTTATAAGCGGAGCTTTAGTTGGGAAATTGCCACTTGTCATGATATCCCTTGGTGACTGCAGTAGAAATTTTCCATCTAGAGAAGGTGAAAATCCTATCGTGCTCATGAAAGTTGCTTTCTGCAAAAAAAAGGACAACAATAATTATTGGAATTGTAGAAAAATACTTGTAGTTTATCCAGTATTGAACAACTCTTTCATTGTTGGACCATTGTTGCAGCAGTGGAGTTATATCATGAAGACATACAGCTGTAACAATGAAACCGTACTAAAATACAATCACTGTCCACATTTACGTATGCCAAACCATTTCTAAAGTATTATTAAATTATTTCACACTTTAAATTAAACAACTATTATTATTTTTTTTTAAAAGGAATCTAGGCATAGCAAACGAAAGTCTTTGGTTCTTACTTAACGTGAATAAATCTACTACCGCTATCAAAGTTTGCGTATCAATATTTAAGTGTCAATGTTTCCAAAATAATACATTTATTGCAGCTGAAGAAAGACCCAACGTAAAGAGTTCAAATAATTAAAATAAACAAAATAAGGCATTTATTGCAGTTATTGAGTTTTAAAAAACGGAGTTGGAGCAAAGAACAATCCCGCCAATAATAGCTCGGTTACTAAAAATTCAAACAGTTTTTGTACAAATATATTCGGCGACAATGCCCTAACACTTGCGCTTTATTGCAACAATGGCTCGTTCACTAGAGATTCAACTCGTCGTTGTGTAAAAGTTAGACGATGGCGTTCAACAGCAATGCGGTAAGGCTACCGCTTTATTGCCCTCTTGGCTTCGCCACTCGGATAAACAGCGAAAGCCTTACCTTATTGTTGCCGAACGCCATCGTCTAACTGAAACATAATTCCACATAAATATAGGGTGGAAGCACTTACATTTGCTACTTTCAAACCAAAAATCGCTAAGAAAATCCCCATTACCGTTCCCACCAGCAAAGGCTGATTGGCTACTATGCCAGAACGAAAATTAACTCTATGAGAATAACCATTTAAGCTTCACCTAATTTAAAAGTACGAAGTATTTCGCAATTTAGAAAAAAGTATAAATTCACGATAATAAATTAATTTGTGGTAAATATGCTGCACTGCATAACGGACATCCCCCGACTGGACGGAAAAAATTCACATCAGCATAAAATCGTGAAGCTGTGATTTCCGCCCTAAATAACTTTTTTTCTTTCTTTTTTTTGGCATTTTTCGATTTCATAGCATTCGTATATGTACTCATGGCCTGTTTTAACGATTAGGTGACCAAAGCCAAAAAACGTTATTTATGCCAAAATTTAAAGCTTGGTGATGTTATCGTTATGTGGGGTTTTTTTCCGTTCAGCCAAGAAACGTCTTCTGGAAAGCCAAAAGCAATATTTTTCGTTATAGGCACCCATTTTCGAACTTTTTTTTCTTGTCAGCATAGAGCGACGTGTTGGTTGTTTATTAGCAACAGGTGTAATGTGTACTGCGTTTACTGTCATCAGGTGGATCTAAGATCTACGTGTTCAGGTTAAACCAGATCTATAATCTTATTTTTATTATTGAGATTGGCTGCGACCTTGCATTACTCACTTTATGGTTCTTGGTAACTCTCCGTACAGCCTCCTTCGAAAAGACTGTGGTTAAAGAGGGAGTGTTTTGGCTGTTCTTTATAAAGTGGGCATGCACGTTCTTTGTGACACTGTCGTTACTAGTGCTCATGCTTTTAATGCTTTAATGGCACGCTCAAACCTTAACTTTATCTTGTGCAACTTACCAAACAACCACTGTGATTCTTCGGTCAGGGAACTGTCTGATTTCATTAATGGGAGCATGCGGCCTGCCTTCGACAACAACATTTTGGGCCACTTTGATTTGGCATTCACCGACTAGACCTTCTTCGCTATACCAGGGATGAACAACATCAGACATTCATTAACCAATTCAAGCCTCTATAGGCCTAAACCAACTCGCCACCAAACCCATAAGGGGAACCAAAAACCCTTGACCTTATATTTTGCGAAAATGAGCAGCTAAATTTCGATTTGGTTGTTACTGTCCATTTTGGCACAAGTGTTGTCTGGTCATCTTGCGGTTAAACCCCATTGTTTCAAGAAATGCGTAAAATACCTTACCCATGGGAAAAATATATTTTACTCTCCTTCCATCCATTTTAAGCACTACAAATTCGAATATCGTCACTCCTATTCAGTCTGAAAATGTTGATCTTGCTTGGTCTCGTTCCACGACTATCTCACCCAATGTACGAACAACTGCAGGCGGACAGCTCCCCGTTGGAAATAAAACAAATACTTCCTTGCCGGGTTTTTGAAGTTGTTGATGTTTTTTTTCTTTGGCGCCGTTGGAAAAAAACTTAGTCCTTAAAACCTTTCCGTATATAACACCGCCCGCACACTTTACGCTTCTTCTGCTAATTATCCTTTGTGCAAGGGAAATCAACGACTATAAGGAAGGGAAATCCATCGGCTTTATTTCTCCTGTATAGGCGGAACACCTACACAC
>JAHWFP010050916.1:9710-23227 GCA_023313725.1 Lithobius niger | reverse complement strand
CAGTTTTCATGAATATCTATTGGTTGCAGAGAGCGCAAGCAGAAGCAGTGACCTTTCTCGCGACTCAAGAAAACAGCAGATCCTTGTACGCAATACCAGGTATTTTGTTTTAGGAATTTAACCCTTTAAGGACTGCACTTGCGCTAAGAGCTCATAACGGACTTGTAATAAAAAAATCATAGCGTCTCACTCATTTGAAGTAAGGGAATGAAACCTGTGTCATTTTTTTCCTTAATGATCTGTCCTTCATATCCCATTTTTGGTTTTACTGTTATTGCGTGAAAAGTTTTTGATCTGACTTGTAGAAGATCTGTAGACCATGATTATACAGCGGGCGCATTTGGGCGCACCCGTCCTTAAAGGGTTAATTGTGCATGTTTTTTTCTTCTGAGTGTGTAAATTAACTTTTAATTTCAGGATTAGATTATGTATCTCACGAAGATATTTTGCCGTACACAACCACGGAAAAGCATCCTTTGAGTCATGAATTGTTTGACAAATTTCTAATGATAGACAATGAAAAAGGTTAGTCATATGTACTGATAAGTCCTTTTGGTCGCTTTCTGTGTTCTTTTATTTTGGTATCCTGATTTCATTCGGATACTTTATTAATCGTTAGGATATGGAGTTTGATTTTCTTAAAACCATGGCTAGAGTACGAAGGTGTGATACCGTCACGCTTTGAACACTCGTAACTTAGAATGTACCGTAAATTGATTATTAAGCGGTAATCCTCAAAAACAAGAATATCTGTGAAGTATTCGACAAATTTTCTTCAGTTCTTAAGCAGTAGGTGTTACAAACTCTGTCATCGTTCTTCTTCAGGCTGTTTTAGAACAGGATCACTGTGGTTCACATTGCTCTCGTTCCAATTTGAATTTTCAGAAATATTCAGAAAATTTAAACTGCAATGCAAGCCATAGTGATCCCATTTTACAATAGGCTGAAGAAGACAGTTGACGAAGTTTGTAACACCAACTGCTCAAGAACCGTCGAAAATTCACTGAATACTTTGTGTATTCTTGTTTTTGAGGATTAGCGTACTTAATGGCAAATTTTCAAGAAGATTTGATGAACTCTCAAAAAAACCTACATAATTTTCATTTTATTAAGCGGACGAGGGCGTATGTAGTTAATTTGATGAAAGTCTGAAGAGGGTGTTGACCCCTTCGAGACCAGCATCCAAATGCTACTCACCACATGCCGCACCTGCAGCTCTGACATAACAAACTGCAACGCAAACTGGTGCAAATGCATGTTTGTACCCGGACGAAACAAATTACCACTCTTGAATACATGTACAGATTCTTAGACCCAATAAAAAGAAAACCCTACTTTATCTTGGGCCAATTACTTTTCAGATCAAAATATTCTCCAAAATAGTGATGATTTGATGGGCCTTGCGTTAGTCATGGGTTTCGAACTAGCATTTTTTTTTGTCTGGAGACAACGATGCTAACCACTGTGCTGTATTTGCACACTTTGCTCCGAGTTCCCGGGGACCCTGCACAAAGCTTGCATGCGTCTTGGGCTCTGTTTTTTGGCCGAGAAGTGGCATGAGGCCGATTGGGTGGCCTACGCGGTGGAGGGTTAAAAAGTCCCTACTGCATTTCTGTTTCCCAACCAATATTGATCCTTTAAACATGAAAAAAGTTTTTTTTCACAAACTCCCCTGCCAATGTAAATGTATGTAGAAGAGTAATAAAATTTTAATTCCACAAGTCCAGGAAAACGCACACAACCACCACACTGAACACAATTATTTCAAAATCTACACTAAAACCACAAAATGAACTATTTAACAAAATTGTTCACTCAATTTTCGGTGAAAATTCAGTGAACAATTTTGTTAAATAGTTCGTTTTGTGGTTTTTGTGTAGATTTTGAAATAATGTCCTTCAATAACCACTGTAATCGCCGCTTGCCGGTTTTTACGAAACTGAACACAACAAAGTTCGCTTGAATTTTGTGTGAAGTGCAACACCTGTTCACCTTCTTCAGAGGTATTTCAACTGCACTAAAAAGTCTGAAAGCACATGATGTAAATTCCAAATTTCAAAAGCATGCGCATGTATGGTTGCATCACTGATCTTGTATCTTTCATCTGGATATCCCATTTAGCGTCAAGCTTGGCTGCTAGGGTAGGTGCCACCCATATGTCGGTCCCGTGATGTTCATTAATGGAAGTTAAAGTGTGTGAATCGTCTATTCGCCGAAGATTCCAGGTCCCTCAGGTGGGACTCGAAGGGACCTGGAGTCTTTGGCGATTAGACGATTCACAACACTTAAACATCCATTAAGGATCATTTAATATCAGTTAAATTTAATTGATATTAAATGATCAATTAGTAAAAATTGTTCTAGGCCTGCGTGTCAACCATTCAGTTGAATGGAGCCCCAAACAAGCAGACGTTTCTGCTTTTTCGCTTGCTGAAACTGTATTCATTTCGCCCGTACCCATTAAGGAACATCACAGGACCGACATATGACGGCATTGACACATTGGTGGCACTTACGCTTAGCAGCCAAGCTTGACACTAAGTGGGATATCCAGATGAAAGATAAAGCTCAGTGATGCAACCGTACACGTGCATCACGCGTGCTTTTGAAATTTGGAATTTACTAACTTCCATCAAGCAGTTTTCAGACTTTTTTAGTGTAGTTGGAATACTTCTGAAGAAGGTGAACGGGTGTTGCACTTAACCGAAAATTCAAGCGAACTTTGTTGTGTTCAGTATGGTGGTTGTGTGTGTTTTCCTGGATTTACGTAATTTTTAAACCCCTGTAGACGCTGGTTGCCGGTATTTTGTGTTTTAATTCCAGTTGAGTATCGAGCCAAGTTAGAGTATCTGATAGGCTGAGTTAATGCCCATGTCCATTTTCTAAATTTCGCGATTTAGCATTTGAAGGAAATTAGTGCAACTTCCTTCAATATAAGAAAGTGTTGTGAGGGGTTTTTTACTTACTCAGATTTCTCCAGTTTATTTTATGAACCGTGTTAGTGTCCTCCCTCCCTATACGCTGCAAAATTGTGTAAACTAAACACCCTGGGGGCATTAACTTGGTGAATTACGGTGGTTTGTTCGTAAGTTTCTTATTAACCCATAACCGCCTGAAAGAACTTTCAGACCCTTTTTTTTAGCGTCCGTATGGTACTTGGGTCAGTTCTCGGATTTGAATCGGCATTCTCTTGGTTTGGAGCCGACGACGCTGACCACTGGGCTGTGACTGCCCGCTTTGCTCGGGGTCCCCGGGGATCCCTCACAAAGCTCGCGCTGGGACTTAGTTTTTCGCTGTTATACGTTGAAGGCGTACGTTCGTATCTAGGCGGTTATGGGTTAATTTTTAGTATAATAACAATTAAAAAGCTACGTCGCTGACTGCGAATCTGTGTACAAATAATTTTTTCTGTTTTATGGTCTAATTAAAAAAAAAGTTGGAGCAGCTAATACCAACAACATAACGCCCTTATCTGTGACCAAACCATCATGTTTTAGACTAGTCTTCGTCTGAAGAAGCCACACAACAATGTAGTAAAATATTAAATATTTTTGTGTGTGCCTGTACTAGTTGGGTAGGATTTTTTAATCATCATTATTACCAATACATGGCTTTGCCCCAACGAGATGCATAATAACTAGATATAAATATTGCGCACCTACCTCACTGCCTTAGTCACTAAGTCTAAAAGGTACGTCAGCCTCACAGCCTTTGTCTTTTTTTTCTAATACGTTCCAGCTTTTCTGAATATGTTCTGCTTCTGTGAATTTTCCGATCCCATGGATTTTGAGTGTTTTGTGTTCAAGAATGTACATGTATGTTGTTTTTGTATTAAATTAGTCGGGAAGAGTTAGGGAAATTGGTCAGTGGCTTATACACCTTGCGAGGCGAGTGTCACCCAGGTTTTGCGTGTTGTCCACTTTTCATTTCATTTTTATTTCAGATCCTCCTTTTGCTGCGCGTGAAACCCTCCGTGCGTGGCAAGATAAAAACCATCCATGGTTGGAATTGTCGGATGTTCACAAAGAAACGACAGAACACATTAGGGTCACAGTCATACCATTTTATATGGGTTGTAGGGTATGTATCCAAACTATTGTACACCACAGTAGTTTAAATTATTTTAAATATGTTCTGAGAACCCTTTCAGGCCTAAACCCATTTTCAGATTTATTGAAAAAGTCTATGGCTAAACCATGGCTGCCATTTAAAACTGGGAAGCATTGTAAAGTAATATGCAGCAAAATAACTAAATGCTCTAGACACTTAAAAATTGGCAGGCACCATGATTATATTGTAGGCTACACAAATATTTTATAAGCGCTTATAAAAACAACTATATTCAGGCCTATAACTCAGGAACACACTGCAGGTAGGCTACAATCATACTAACTTTTATTTTGGTGATAAGTGTGTATGGGTTTGCCAACTGGTATCGATTGATTTGGGGGGGGGGGCCCCCGGCAGTTGATGACGTATGCACAGTTATCCCAGTGAAAGGGTGGAAATACACCAAAAAAATATAAGGTCCTCATAAAAACAGTGAATAACAGGGAAAACACTCCCTCTTGGGGACAGGGATTAAGTTAAAAATTACGTAATACTGCAGGGGGGGGGGGTGAGCAATTGACGATTAATGGGGAGGGGGATTAAAATTGGCTAATTTCAATGTGCTTGTGTAAACATTCCCCATGAAGTCCCTTGGCACATCGCAGTTCTTGAACGCCTGACATGGTTTGGTTTACTGCAAACTGAACATCTCGAATGCCATTTCGAGCAGAACGGCTTGCTTGTTCTTTCTTTTAGCAGAAAGAAATTTCTCTGCCAATCCAGAAAAAACTTGAACTGTAAAATGATAGTGATCAAGCTTTGATGCAGGGTTACACTCTTTGTATAAAAAGTATGAATTTAGCGCCATACTGTCAATTATGTTGAAGAGCACTTTCTTCCATTACTTCAGTTCTCCTTTCATCTAGATAACAGTTGAGTATCATATCATTAGAATCTATTCCCCCTCATAAATTTGTTGTAAATTCCAATCACAGCAGGTTTTGTTGTGTTAACATTTTTTATTTGTCGGATTAATTAAACGTGTTTCCCTGTACATCAGTCTCATGTTGACTCACTGATGTTCTCACAAATGCTGTATTTTGCTTGCTTCACTCAATCGGCACACCTTCCGACTCCTAACTTGTGCGTAAACCTTTGTTCTTTGTTTTCTCTTTGGTCGCTGTATTGGTCGCTGTAGTCCTAACCTGACTGCTTTTAATGTTGCGCTATACAGTAATAAAGTTTTATCTTCTTTACATCCCAAGCCTGTATTGCCAACAATAAAATTCCCCAATTAATAACACTGGAATGATGAGCAATACGGATGTGTGAGTGGAAAGATTTTAATACGAGTCGAGCCGAGCCGAGTTTGCAACAGAAGAATCGAGTATCGAGCTGAGTTCGAGTATTTGATGGAAATATTTTGTTTGCAAGTTTCTGTTTAATTCGTTAAGATAATTTGTTAATGCTGCTTAACTGACTGTGGGGTCATGGTTTTCCAGTTTCACTGGAAAGTAAGGCTGTGCCGATGCCGATGCCGGTACCGGGACCGGCTGTCGATACCACTGGTACCGGTATCGGACCGGCGCCGGATTAAGCAGTACCGGATAAAGTACCGGAACCGATTTATTTTTTTCCAACATCGGCATTTTCTTACATTAATATTATGACATCGTGTTCCCAACGCTAATAAAATATAAGCAACTTTTAAATAAATAATCTGCGACGTCTTACATTGGATTCGCGATCAAAATTAACTTTGCGTACCGCTAAAAATACCTCCCTTAACGATTAGGCCTAATGGTCGCTCTCTCTGATAAAAATGCAGGCAGCCGTTTTCTCAAGGTCAAACCAACACGGCAGGACCGCACTTCCAGCTCTCGCGAAAGTGGTTCGGTAAAATACTTTCATTCTCATTCAACATGTTGCAAGATCGCTTTTATTATTCCATTAATTAAAAAATAATTTTAATCAAGTTACTGGTTTAATTAAAACTAAAAATTATTCGAATTTCGTAACAAAGTGAAATTCTGCTGACAAAAACCGGAAATGAAATGACGCATCGGCGTTGCGTTAGGCCTAACTTAACATTGTCGTGAGGTGTTTCACTCTCGGTTTCGCAATTTCCCGTGTTAGTTCAGACTTCGTCCGTTGTTTAGCTACAGATTTCTGTAACGTCTTTGACAAAAAAAAAGCATAATGCCACCAAAGACGTCAGGTATTTCGGAATATTTTGTGGTGTGCGACGAAAATGCAAACTGCTACTTGGAAATAGCACGTGGGGGAAGATTCCCATTCGTACGAAGCAAGCAATTTACGTAAGCGTCTAAAACAACTGGAGAGATGAAAAAAGGCAATGTTTGTTTTTGTATCTAAAAATAAAACAAAGTAACTACAGTATGCAAAACGGTCTTTTTCTTTAGGCACATCTACCACATAATGTGTAAACATTATGAAAAGGGGGAAAAAAAAGCCTCATCTCTCGTCGATTTTTCAACTTTGTATCTCATTTTTTTTTAAACTTTGCATAGCCTAACGAGCCTGTAATATCTGTGTAGCCCACAACTTATTTAGTAAATGTACACAGAATGTTTTACAGCTTCCCAGTAAACATGCACAAAATGTGTAGATTACATTCAGTGTGTTATTAGCCTACAAGATTTTTAGTAGCGTAGGTCTACAGTATTTTACGTATAGTCTATAAGTATTTAGTGCTAGAAGTTTATTTGCTAAACGTTTAAACGACCTAATTAAACGTTCGGTTAACCGAAAACCGTGAAAAATCGAAAGTTAATAACAACAACGCAACAAACTAACACAAAAAAAAATGTCAACATAAAATTCAATAACTACGTTTTACTAATTAATTTTTAAAAATTAAGCAACATGAATCGCACGTTATGTAAGCAAATCGTATTTATTCTGAAATAAAACAAATGTTAAACAATAGCCTAAATTTAAAAAATAAAATAAGCAGGAATCGCAGGAAATCCTCACACATTTGCGATTGTTTTGCAATCTCGGATCAGTAGGCACGCTTTGGAATTTAGCTTTGTTAACCATCCAATGATTAGTTGTTTTGAACAATTGTAAACAATTGTTTAAAAAAAAAGTTTTAATTGTTTAATTGGCTTACGTGATGATAATATTTCATCTATTCTGCAGTGTCCCGTTACGTTTCCGGTGAGGGCGGTTAAAACCCATCGCGACTTAAGCCTAACCGAAGCTGGTTTCGATTTCACCACCAAAACCGGAAGTTCGGGTTTTACAGCTGCTGAACAAGTTGGATGCAACGAAAGCAGCTAATATTCTGGTAGTTTTAACGTTAACTACCAAATAAAGTCACAAAATAACGTTTATTGAATTAATATTTTGTGCTGTTGTGAGGTAAATAATCAGATTCGGTTAATCGTTTAGCAATATAGAAAAACGTATACACGTACATTTTCGTTTAAACGTTTAAACGGATAACCGTTATAGCACTATAAGTATTTAATACAATATTTTGAAATAGGTTAGCCTAAACTAAGTAAAGTTAGGCCTACTAATTTACAGTAATAACACTAAAAAAAAAATTAAAACAATTTCGTCGAGCTATAAGGTGTTCAGCCAATAATTCCTTTGTAAAAGTGTTAAGGTTTGGTATACCATTAAATTTTTGACATATGGACACGTTCTGTATTATTTATTAAGTTATCTTTCGATATCAGCATTGGTACCGGCATGGTATCGGCACGTAATCACCGGTACCGGCATCGGAATCGGGTGAACGAGCACCGGTATCGAGAAAAGTGGCACCGGCACAGCCTTACTGGAAAGCTCTCGTCGAGGTGATCGATTTGGCATATTGGAATGTCAAAATCAGTCAAAAATTCACGAAGTTATCACATTTTTGCTGGATTTCAGTTTTTCTAGTACAGACGCGAGCAGCAAGCCGAGTTCGAGTACAAGTTTTATACTCGGATCGACTCGAATTTTTCGAGTATCGCACATCCCTAATGAGCAATACTTAATGTGGGGGCAGTTTGGAACCATTGTAGTCCTGTTGCAACCTACAGGACCTCCTTTGGTTGTGTAAACCACGGACCTGGCTAAAGTGATCCTACTAGCTAGTTCTATGTGACTGCCTAGCCTCACACTAGTTATGGACCAAGAAATCGGGCAGCAGTGACAATTCTGGACTATTAGCGTTTCATTTGTTCCGGTTCAAAGGATTGAGCCAGGTGAATAAATATACACCCTAACACAAATGGCTGAAATTTCCTTTTCTATAAAGAAAATTGAAAGAACTCAGTTTTAAGGAATTATTGCTTTTAGAGAACAACTATTTTATTAGATTTAGTGCTAATCTCTTGCAAACCCGGTTATGAATAATAATGATAATAATATTACTTTAGCCACAAGGCAAGGATAACGGCAGGGCTCAGGGCCACTAACGCCGCTTCTAGACTAAAATAAGCTTAGTAAGTACCTTACTAGAGCAGAACTGGGTTTTAAGGAATTACTGCATTTTTAAAGAACAGATTTTCAATGACAATCCTAACAAATTTAGTGCTGTGCTCTTCCGGATGTAACAAATCTTTCGTTTTATGGAACCTTTTTCACTGTTCCTTGATGTTCCGAGATTTGTTGATGTTCTTTAAAGCAGTCAACGTGAAGTCGCTTTTACTTTTAAAGTAGAGTATGAACCCAACCAAACATCATGCTCTGACTGCTGCTTTTACTGAGGCAAGATTTAAATTGTCTCGATAAGGCCACAGGCCCTCAGGCCCTGCCTGGTGTTCAAATTTGATCCTGGTTATCGCTTTTTATTTGCTGGTGCAAGCAAAATTTATTACTGTACAAGGAAAAGCAATGCTGCAAATAAGTATTATTTAGCCCAACTTGACATTCAGTTGTACTCTTATGTTAAGTTAACCACTTGCTGCTCCGTAGAATCAAGAATAATTAATACCCAAGTGTTTTGAGCAGTTAAAAGCAGAGTTGAATTAAAAAGCCTGGTGACCAGGTTACGTGTAGAATTAAAATGCCCGAGAACCAAACATGTTTCTTTTCACGGCCTAATATCACAAACATTTATTTCTCTTTGCAGGATGCTCAAAACACAGCAGTATATTGGGTAAGCAATAATGACTTTTTTCCTAGTGAGTATTAGCGTAAATCGCCTATTAAACGCCCTGGTGGATTAAGTGCCCATCCCTTGTAATGGTTTAAGGTCTCAGATATAAAATAGCAGAGTTAACACCCTTCCCTTAAAATTGGTCTTTCTGTGTGCTGTTGGAAATTTCCATTACCTCTAAATTTTAGGATTACTTTTTACGAATGCGGTCTTTCAGAGGTTTTTTAGTTGAAAAGAGCTATCTAGCTGCGTAACCCAAGTGCACATGCGCAAGCACAAAAGTAGAGAGGTGGCCTTTTACCATCTATTTTCCTCTAATGTTCCACATACGGACACGCTTTCATTTATCCCATCCTTCGTTTTCAAGATCTTTTGAATCCAATGCCTTCGAAAGCTGAAGAATCCTTCCCATCTATGGCAAGACTCAAAGGCATGCCGAAGGACCCTTCACCCAAGAATCCCTCACCTTTGCCAGCCAGCCCTTCGCTCGAAGACCCTGGTGTTGTAGTTGGCCCATCACCTTCGCCCGCATCATCACCTCCCGGCTCATGGTCTCTTTTCTGAATCACTACCTTCGTTTCAATGGACCCGCCGGTCTCTGATTCCACATTACCCGTTCGTTGTGGCCAGCCTGTTAAATCGTCGTTGTCCCTCACAAAGCTCAAAAGAAGCCAAGGAACAAGAAAAGAAAGGTCAGCTCGAAGCCTCGCCACTCTCCCGTCAACGCTCCTCTCGACCTTTCGTCTCGCCGTTCTCGTAGCCCGCCTTGAGCTCCGCCTTGCCCGCCGATCAGCCCCTGCAGCGTTCACGTCCTGCAATGTTTGACCCAACAGGCACCGCCTGCTTCATCTCACGGAAGGTCTTACGCCCTTGACTGGGTCGCATCCATCAGTTGAATCATCTCGTAAACCTCCTTCGGCCTCATTGAAACGCCATCACTGTTCCTCTCACTCTGATGAAAGAACTGAGTCCTCGGCCATGAACCCCCGTTTTTCTTCAGCCTTCCACTCCTCCTTCCCATCCTCGTTAACAAGCAGCAGCACCTTCCGTACTTCGGCGGTCTCGCTCTTCCGCCCCGGACTTGGACTGCGATTTGGACACTGCGTCTGCAACTCTCATCGCAGCAGCTCTGACCGCTCCTCGACTCACTCCACTGATAACACGGACCGTGCTCATTTTGACAACAGCTTTCAAGACGACGATAACACGTCAGGAATCCGTTTATCTGACGCCTTAAAACTGTGGAAGACGTCGTCCCAGATTGTTTCCTTTTCAAGCCCTCTGCCTCCGACTTTGAACCATCAAGAACAGTAGCCTGTCAACTGGAGTAAGTTTCGGCTTGCGCGACCGGAATTTAAAATGTCGGGCAGTCTTAGGACAGTCAACCACCCTTCTGACAACGCTTCTACGCAACGGAGGCTTGTCCATTGGCATTGGACAAGGATCCTCTCCCACCATGTCCCGGTCGTGAAACATAGTTCTGTCGGCCTTTCGGCGATGGTTCCGCTAATTTACGGAATTTCAAAACCTATCCCCTGTCTTGAATTTTTGACCACTGAAGCGAAAATGGATTTCAGCACCGCCCTACAGAGGTTCCCTTCATTGTTTTAAAAGGCAATGACAAGATCCTTTGCCTCAGCCTCCGTACCGCATCGCAAGCTGACGTTCTCTGAATTCTGTGGGACAGGTTTTTGCAGTCCCACATATGATTGTAGGCTAATGGATGAGCATCTGGGTTTAGCCCTTCGATTTCCTACATGGCCCCTACAATCCCATGACGATGAGGCGGTTAGTCGACAAGGTCGCGGTTTCATAAGGGTCTAACAACGCAGAGCAGAGCGTGGTACTGATCGGTTCGGGACTTTAAACGATACGCTCCCCCATGTCTGAAAGTAAATCCGAGAGGTCCGTTGGATCGTTGTATGACACCTGTTAGGGTGTTTATTAATGGAAGCAGTAAGGCTGCCGAACGAAATCTGTCCCAATAGTTGCTTTATTAGTAATAATGTCAAAGTAGGAAACTCATCTCAGCCGCTTCTGGGATATTGGTGGGAAACAAGTACATATTTGTTTAGGGTCGTGATGTTAGTCTGCGGGTCTAAACTGAGGTAGCAAATGGAAATATATTTAGCATCCTGACTTAACATTAGCCACCTGTTCTTACCACTGCCTACGAGCAAAGTCGAATTCAGTTATTTACGGTTATCATTGATACGAACAAAATCGGGAATCATGATGGTGAGTCGGCTCATCATTCTTCAGTACACCATATGAGAGATGGTTTCGGCCTCTAGGTCTCAACAGTTCCTTAGTGCAGAAGACATTCAGCAACGAGTGTTAACATTGCCCAAAATGGCAGACCATTCGTGGAAAAACATGTTACCAAGCTTCTCTCACTTCTTCATCCTTCTCCTCAGCAGATAGCCAGCAACTACACTACCTAAAGCCCTCTGCCTCAACAAGCAAAGAGAAGCGAAAACAAAACGAGTTTAACAGTAGAAAGGATTGAGCGTGAAGGGGAACAACAATACGAAACAGATAAAAAAAAAAACACCTTCGCAGTGAACATCATCATGTTGGACTACCTATTGTTGGACAGTTTTCATATCAAGAAAGGAACTATTATTTTCCCGTTAAGTACACACTCAAAAACCAGGACCAGGCAACTAATAATGTTGGCACAACATTACAAGAGGAAGCTTAAAATGTGCGAAAAGTGCTGGGGCTAGGATGTACCATCCCACAACTTCTGCATCAAATCTCTAATGATTCCAGTCGACAAGAGCTGCTGTAACGTGTGTTCAATGTAGAAGCCAAACTTGAAGTAGTTAAACCTTATTTAATGCGGAATAATCATGACAAGATTTGGGTTACATTATTACGTTCTTTCTCAACACAAGAATCAACGGGAATAGAACACCGGGCTTTGACGCCCTTGACTTATATATGCTCCGGTCGGATCCAGAGTTCCACCGGACAACCAATCAGCTCGTGAGTTCGTTAACCAATCCAGTTCATGGTTACAAAGTGTTCACCAATCGTGGCCAACAATACTTGGCCACGTTCTCCTGCACGTCCGCTCGTGGTTTTGGCGCAAAACCTGAAAGTCCTTGCCGTTGCACAAGTGATTTTGGCGCCAACAAGAGTCAAGCACAACACAACAGCACACAGGTAGGTACGAGGGTGAGCCAATGTCCATTACACTGCGAAATACACCACTTCATGAAACTAACACCCTCTTTCGGGGGCTCATTCCAAAACTTGCACCTCATTTAGACGACTCCCGGAAGCTGAAAGAAAACGAGCCAAAACAGCAGCCCAAACCATTTTATAAAGACTCAAAACCAGACACCTGGCCGCGACAACAAAACAACAACCACCGTCATGACGACACAAACTCAAACTGGAGTCACCCCATAACAAACGGTCCTTTCAAGGCAGATCTTTCAACTGCAGCTCAACTCCTGACCGCCGCAGCCATTACTCCTCTCCTGGCACCAGACTAATGCCTCGTAATGACCAATGACACACTCCGTCTTTCGATCCTGCCTGGAGGTGGCTGTCTCCGTCACTTCTTACCAGTATGGAAACAGTTAATAAAAAATCAACAAATCTTCTCCATCATCAACCAAGGTTTTCCTCCCACATTCTTAACTAAGCCAGCACTAGCCTCTCTGCCTCCTTGGAGGTTCGCCTCACCAATTTCACCCCACCTTTCATCCGAAGTCCAATATCTCCTTTCACAGAGCGTTATTTCCGAAAGTCCAAACCCTCTTTGTTGGGGGATTCTACAGTTCGATCTTCCTACGACCACAAAATTCCAGCGGGAAAAGGTTCATCTTCAATCTCAAGCCTCTAAAACTGTTAATGAAAAATTTTCGTTTCAAGATGTTAACTTTCGAAACCATTCGTCAATCCCTAAAGTCGAAGGACTGGATGAGCTCAATCGACCTGGAAGATGTATACCTTCACGTCCCGTTACACGCATCAGTTCATCACCACCTCTTTCATTTCATGTACAGGGTGGCGTTCTACCTGGAAAGCCGGGAAAAATCGGGGAGTTTGAAAAATAGTTACTGAAAATCAGGGAATTTGAACATTTTCTGGAAAATCTTTCACCTATAAAGAATAGGTAATTCGGATTTAATTTTTTACTTCTAAAACCTTCACTTTATTTCAGTAAAAACTTCATTTCGTTTTTATTTCATTTATAATAAAACGAAATCTCCTTAGGCCTAAGTAATGTGAGATGTTACGTGTTAAGAGAGTTTTTAATTTTGTTCGGCAGATGTGGCCTTTTCCTGATCTTTACCAATACCAGTTAGGGCAGTGCAATTTTTGATTTAGC
>JAHWFP010050915.1:0-12629 GCA_023313725.1 Lithobius niger | reverse complement strand
AAAATTGACCGATTTTGACGTTTCTTTACACCATTTTAACCGTTTTTTCGCCAGCTTTCCAATGGTGTAAACCACAAATCTCCAGCTGTAAACGTTCTGAAGTTATTTTTATAATCCCGTTTGACTTACATTTTTAAACAAACATGGCCTTCAAATGGATTGTGCAGCAAATATTGGCTGAGTGCACTTTTTTTTTAGTAAGGTCTTTTTTTCTGGGTGAAGCTTATCTGCGAGCGTGGCTTATATGCGACACAATGGGGGCACTTCAAATACAATGTCAGTGAAAGTGCTTAATTATTTTGAATAAATAAGAATAAGTTTTGTTCATAATTTTGTATTAACACTACAATAAAACTAGGCTTATTAAGCTGCGTACATTTAGGCCTACTTATAGTAGTACTAGGCCTATACGTATAAAGTTAACAAGCCTACTTTAGTAGTGGTGCTGTTATGACCAATTGATCAACTTAAAAAAGCTTGGTTTACATTTGAAAAATATTGCAATAATCGCAAATATCGCATATCAAGGTGCTGCAATGATGTCTAGTCGAGATTTCATTATCGCCCATCTAGTCTGAACTAATGATGCAAAACTGAGCCATACAGGGAAGCCAACCGGGAAAAACGCATCTTTAAGGGCCCCCGCGCACACGGCAACCAATGAGAATGCTTACGGTTTATGTAGCAACGCGCACTTGGCCGCAGCGGCCAGATAGTTGCGGCGGCCACTGGGATGCCGAGCGGCGTGCAGGCCACCATACTTGCTCCGTGTTCATTTTTCACCCCGTGATCAAGAATTATCAACGGGGCTATGCGGCACGTCGCCGTGTTTTTTGGCTGCCACGACCACTGGCCGTACGACCTGGTCACCCAGTGCGCGGGGGCCCATAGTTTAAAGGTCCCCTCAGGGCCTGCGAAACGGCACATTTCCAGCAATTTTAGTATCTTAGAAACGTTTAACGTCAATTTACGAAAATATCTCAACTTCAGTTAATACATTTGCTTCCTTTAACCAGGTTTTAAACTGAACGTCAGGTTTTAACGGGAAGGAAAGGTAAATTCTCCCTATCGTCCCACATTTCCCTGGAGCGCCACTGCTCAAAGCCGTCTTCGTGTTAAATGTCACCTGCATTCTAAAAAAAGAGGAATCCCCAGAGGCATTTTCTTCCGGCCTTCCTGAGGAAACCCGTCTCGACGAGGCGATGAGTTGGCTTTCCTGTATCGCTCTGAGGCTAGGCGGTGTAGTGGCCAAACGTGCGGAGTTTTTGTCGGTGTTTCGAAAACCGTTTTGCTGACAGCGAGGACGTTTGGGTCACCGTCTGCGAATGGATTGATTTAGGCAGGAAGGAAATAAATTACACAAATCGGGTGGAAACCAGCGTGATAAAATTGAATTTTGGAATTATAGCTGCTGGCGTAGCCCTTGAATAAAAGGCCATATCACTACCACCAGAAAGGAGAACTAAATTACTCACTTAAAAAGATATACCTCCCAGCACCATTTTTCTCGATCCTCCACATCAAGTATGGCCCCAAAGGTCTATTTACTTACCGTTAGTCTTTCCCTTGCTAAAAAACCGTTTTAAAATGTGGCGTCTAGGAGATTTTCTGTTGAATATTAATAACGTTATTTACGTTCGTCCCGAACAGATATGATGCATCGCGCGCCTGACCTTAAAGTTTTTTCTGTGTGTGCGCAGTATTAATTTTAATCGTTTGCTAGTAATTACTATGCGATCAAAAATCTAGAAGGCTAATGCAGTAAAAATTAAAATTAATTATTCTAATAGATCGCCGAAGCAAAATTATAAGACACTAGTCCAGAAAATTATTAATTGTGACTTTAAATTACAAGAATCATTCCGTTTTTTGACGACACAATCAATGGGTTCACGCTGGCTGGACTATTAGGTGCAATGCCAACTGAGACAGTAGCTACGTTTTTCGCTGCGAGGTACGAAGCTACCGTCTCAGTTGACCTTAGCTGTGGTAAATACGCGGAGTTGATCGTCGCGTGAGTGCTGTGAGGCAGGCGGAAGGTTATAAGGCAGGATGGATGTTGCTTTAAAAGTACATTTCGCCTGCCTTATAACAGCCACGCGCCGATCGCCACATGCGAATGTTACCATCGCATCGTTTCGCGAGACTCTACGTAGTAATACAAGGCCAACTGAGATAGTAGCTGCGTTCCTCGCAGCTAGTATCTCACTTGGCATTCGTAGTAGACGAAACAGCATGAATGCAAAAAATTGGGTCGGCGCAAACCGGAATGGTTTACGTATTGTAACATCTCACTTTATAATTTTTTTAGGATAGTGCCTTATAATTTTTCTTCGGTGATCTATTGGCATAAATAATTTTAATTTTTACCGCGTTGATCCTTTAGATTTTTGATGTCATGGTAATTAATAGCAAATTAGCACATGCACACACACACACACAGATGAAACGTCAAGGTTATTGCAAACGCGCAAAGGATCATTTACGCATTGCAGGATGCAGTAAATATAGTTCCCGATATTCAACAGAAAATCTCCTACACGCCACATTTTAAAACGTTTATTTTAGCAAGGGAAGGCTAACGGTAAGTAAATAGATCTTTGGGGCCGTACTTGATGTGGAGGATCGAGAAAAATGGCACTGGGGGATATATCCCTTTAATGGAGGAAAGACGGGAGATTTGGTACGTGGCTCCATCTTTTGTTCAAGTAGAAAGCCAATATCAACTGCGGCTCGCATCACTCGAATGCAACATTAAGTGCATAAAGGCGGCTTATTATATTACGTTAGTGGCTTTTTTCATGGGTTAGTAAAAATTTCACATTAAAAATAATACTTTTTCGCATATATGCAAACAAACACGAAAAAAAAACAGAACCACTTAGGGAACGTTCAACTATTACGTTATCAAGAAATTGGCCATTTGCAATCCCCCCTTCGCCCTCGTCATCAATCGTCATCCATTGCTCAACCCCCTCCAGTATTACGTCATTTATAACTTGAGCCCCCCCCCCCCAAGAAGAAGGGGTGTTTTCCCTGTATATCCCGAGTTTTTCTGACGGCCTTTTTTTTGCGTATTTCCACCCTTTAATTTTGTTTTCCTGGGGGTAGTGGTGTTTACGTCATCAACTGGCCATCCCCCCCTCCTCGTCAGCAATCGCCACCGGTAGGCGAACCCCCCCCCCCCTTCCTCCTTTTTGGTGGCGTAACACTTAAACGGTCACTTAATAGAACTGAATCCCACAATATAACAGAGAAAATCGAAGTGGTAAGTTTGAATTGATCCAGGTTCAAAGGTTATTGTGAGGGCCACAGGTAGAGAGAGACACATTGAATGATTGAAAAGCTACTTTCTCTGCTTCGCGTTACTCGTCACTAAAGTGTATCAACTGTAATTCTACAAATGCGCGTTTATGTACTTCTCATAGAAATATTTAAATGTCAGTGCCTGGACACCGAGTTCGGAAAATGGGTACAGCCTGTGTCGTGCCCGCGGGCACGACACAGGCCGGACCCATTTTACGCTTCGCTCACTCAAAAAAGTGACCCCGCGGGGTCACTGTTTGAGTGAGCGAAGCGTAAATTTGAATGACGAAACTTAATTCGGTTAAACACGGAGACACACACCAGCAACCAAACAGTGCCAGTGTTGCAAAGGGTGCATCCAACACCACCCGTGCGTACAACGGACTTCCGCAAGCAATACAACATTATCAGCAAGCGAACATTTTTTTTTCATGCAATGATGCTTTGAGCGTGCCAATTTTTAAAACGGTGCATCCTGTGATTTGAGTCACGGGATGCGCTGATTGAGTGAGCGAAGTTTTGTTAGCCAGTGTACGCAAAAAAATTGGGTTGCAGAAAACTTAATTCGGTGAAACATCGGTATATACCTGAGTGTTGGAAACTGTGCATCTAAGACCAGCCGTGAGTACCACGAGCTTTCCTCTAGTTGTAATAAAATACATACTTGACATAAAACATTAACAGAATCCCCAACACCTTGTATTTTACACCTACGCGCTACTAAGTGGTGTAAATTACCACAGGCATGTATACATTAAAAAATGTGAATTATAAGCCCTTGGGTAAATTTAACCTAGTCTTTCGTGCATGTTAAATCTATTATTGATAGTGTTGATGTAAACGGGTAATTTTTACGAAAATTTACGGACATTGAGTGGTGCCGTGCAAACCAGAACTGAGAGACTATGTAAAGTGCATTTTTATTTTGATGTAGTTCGACAGTTTGCTAATAGCTGGCGCCACTCATATTTTGAAAATTGCGTTGCGTATTTTTACCGTTTTACAGGCTTTAGAAAAAAATTACGTGATGCATGGTACAAAATAGCGCAGAGGAGTTTCCTACAAATTATCCGGTTCATTCTAAATTTTTCACCGGCGTTTGTAACCTATTCGTGGCTGTAAGTTCACGAAACAATAAAACTGTGTAACTCTGACTCATTGGTTCTGAGTGAAAATTGTGAAACTGATATTGATGGTAAATTAATCAGAAAATAAATTGAAATGACTAAAAGCCTGAAATGACTGAAATGACAAAAACAGCAACTGTAAGTCCGCAAAACAATAAAATTGGGTAACGGGTTTATTGGTTCTGACTCATAAATTGTGAAATTAATACCCATGGAAAATTAATTAAAAATTGAATTAACTCTAGTTCAAAGCCTTGACACGCTAAACGACAACTTTAAGTTGATAAAACAATAAAATTGGTTAACAGGTTTATTGGTTCTGACTCGTGAAATTTTTTAATTAATATCCATGGAAAATGTGACAGAAATTATGTTGAAACCAATTCAAAAGACTTGACACGCAAACGGCAACTTTAAGTTCGCAAAACAATAAATTTGGGTGATAGTTTCGTTGGTGCTTACTCGTAAAATTGTAAAATTAATATTCATGGAAAATTAATTAGAAATAAAATTGAAATTAATCTAAAAGCCTTGACACGCAAAACGACAACTTTAAGTTGATAAAAACAATAAAATTGGGTAACGGTTTCACTACTGCTGACTGAAAATTGTGAATTTAATCCGAAATTAAACTGAAACGACTCCTAAAATCAAGTGTGTCACGATTTTCAATTAAAATTAAAGACCGCAGAAACACAAATTGATTAACTGCACCATCCTTATTAATCTTCGCGGCTTTTTATGAAATAAATTAAGACAATTGATTATTACAGAATGGTGAAATTGTTTGTGCGGAACTTTCAAACACGCACAGGTTTCAAGAAGTAGCTGTATTTCGTTACTCATTCAGACATCATCTCATCAGACCCACTTTTTGAATGAAAACTTTGCATCGCTAACCTTGCCTATTTACTTAATTTCATCGTGATACCAAATGTCACTTTCATCCTTGTATCTATTACAACATATGTTTTATAACATTTAAAACGTATTTATAATAAGTTATATCGGAATGGTGGAAAAACGTCCACTCTGAAAAACGTCCACTGCCCAAAAGTGGACTTTATTCAGGCCTGAAAACATTTATTAATAAATATCGTCATTTTTATAATTGAAGAGGCATGGAGTTAATGTCCACTGGTACTAAAATTCAATAAAGGTTTTGAATTTGAAGTGTGGGGGGGGGGGTGAAGGGGATTGAGGATCAATGGCGCGTCTACAGTCAGGTCATTAGTGCCAACCTTAGTCACGGTGCAGTGGTCCGGATTGCCACCGCACTGCACATTGCAGAGGTGTTCAACCAAACCCCTAATCTAGATCCTTTCATAGATCTGTACCGACTGCAAAAAATTAAAAACCCCGGACGGGAAGACAGTCTTATCGCCCAATTGACGCTCTAAGTTTCGCGGCAAATGGAAACCGCGACAAACACCACCAAGATGGTGGCAATCAATAAGCAAGTGTCGAACCGGAAGTGGCCATCGACACCAATGAGATTCAGGAAGGTCAACCCCCCCCCCCAAAAAAAAAAAGGAAACAGTGAGTTAGTCGGGCGTGACCAATTCGTAAACAGGCCAACACCACCTCTTCACGGCGACTGAGGCGACAACTTGAGTGCCATTCCTGGACAGTGCCTTTAATAGACCGCAATTTATCGTCTTGTCCTGTCTGTCTGCCCCACAAGGCTTGCCAAAAAGCGTGCAATCTCAGAGTAGGAAAGGTGTCCGAGAGATCCCCCACTGGAAGTGGACGTTATTCAGGAGTGAAAAGATGGAAAAATGAATAACGTCATTTTTAATTGAAATGGCATGGAATAACGGCCACTGATTAAAGAAAATGAAATAAATGGGTTTGTACTATGAAAAATAAATATATACTTATTTGCCTTAAAGAAGGGGAATAAGACGCTAACAATGTAGAAGCCAAACAGTACTTACAATACTTATTTCTGTTACAAGAAAAAAAGAATAAAATGACGCTGATAACAATGTAGAAGCCTAACAATTAGGAAATCAAAAGCTTCAATAATGCTGGCTGTTAGAACCGAATTGAATAATTTCAAAGTTGGTTGAGTAACAATCACTGCCTGCGCGATCGTTGTTCCGGGCGTTGGTATCAAGACGGTAAAACAGGCAACGCAGCTTCACAAGAAATAGTGTTGTTTACTTTTTTATGAAGGCCAAATACCCCGGGACCCCGGTGGAGGAGGGGGGGGTGGACAAATCACCCAATGAGGACGTTCCCGGGGGGGGGACAGGGGGGTCGTCGGGGGCCTTTTTATGCCATGCTGCCCAGTATAGTATTTTGCTGGCGCATGCGCAAATGATCTGTGTGGGTATCAAGACGGAGAAACAGTCAAAGAGCCACAAAATACCGCTGATGCCCGGGCGAGAACCGCACACCACACAAGGTGGGAGTGGAGGTGTTGTGGGGAAACAGGCACCGTTTTCAATTCATGCTGCCCAGCGTAGTATTTTGCTCGCACATGCGCTGGTGATCTGTGCGGGTACAGCTAGTTTTTTTTTAATGACTGGAATAAGCCCACTGCAAGTAGAATATCCACTGAACTCGACTGTTATTAAGTGCTGATGATATTTTGCTGAAATATCTTTTGTCTCATTGATATTGTCTAATTAAACTGAAGTTTAACATTCTGTGGCAATCAGCGCAAAGGCAAATGCAAAGGCAAATGTGCAAAAATCTAATTTAACTTATCTCAATTGGTACTGCCAGAAATGATGTGAACATGTGCCGTAATTACATGGAATTTTATTTTTCTTAACAACTAATAATTTAGCATCGATTATGGGCCAAATTTGCGTTTTAGGCTGTTTTGGTCCATCGCTACTACTCCCATTATTGTACCGAACAAAATTTTTTTTGGCAATTATGGCTACCTTTCTTGGTATTTGGGAGCTTCACCTGAGATAATGTTTTACCGTTCCACTCATCGCCGTACAACATTAAACTTGAAGCCCTGGGGGCGCCTCAAGACATGACTCCAGAGTGATGAAATTTTTTCTCGTGATGGTGATGGTATATACAAAAGCAACCAATGGTCAAGGAGGAAGCAGGAATAACGCAACTAACAACGAGTCGAACAGCACTTGCTCAGCTGCGCCTTTTGGAAAAAATTGCTTGCACCGCACGGCATTTCTCTCTCGGAGTGAAACACTGTTCTGAGAAGAAATGGCTTCAGCTGACAAACTGTTTCACTTTATTTATTTAATTTACAATCTTTCGGCCCGACGATGATCGGAGGTTTCCCGGATCGAATCCCCGGGCTGGTACCTCCCTTTACCAGATTTCTTCTTCTCTAAAAAAAAAATCTGGTAATGTTCAAAATTGAGCCGGTTCAGCCATACAAGCATTAATTGCTTCGGCTGACATAAGGCTCGTCAAAATTAATTTTAAATAAATAAAAAAAATATTTAAAAAAGTTAATATTACTGTTATGGCATTAACCCCCGTTCCAAAGAAAATCCACTCACAAAATTAACGGCCGTTTTGAGGTTCGGACAACAAAAACTCCAATTTTCAAGCTTTTTCAAGCCTTGACTTTTCGGTTTTCAAATTTAAGGCTTTTCACCCGAATTCAGGACCTTGTACGAACCTGCTCCGCATACCTCCGGGCTTCACACATTTTGAGATAAATGTGGCGTGTTGCTGATGACTAAATGCTAACCATCCCCTCGTTTTAAATGTGATTTAAAAAAAATGTTTATCAGTTTACTGTTTGATTCATTTTCCTGATAATTATGAAACATTTTTCAGAGTAGTTTTTTGCGTATTTGAGTGTAAAAAAAAATATCACACGACGACGAAAATAGGTCTATAGCGCCATTTAATTACCTTTCCTTAGTGATACAGTACTTTTAAATTCGTAGGTGCTTTAGATTAGATAAGGTGCAACAGGCGTACAAACACGCATACATGAACGGACATCGTACGTTTTTCTTTTGTATAGGCTGATTATGTCTTTTCTAGTCACAAACATTATAATGTAATTCTTAAAAACAAATATGTAGGTTTAAATTTAAATGTAAGAAAAATCACGCCGACTTGCACACAGATTGCGGTCATAATTCACTAAAAATAGCTCAGGCTCGTTGAGTCTTTATAATGGGCTTATAATTTTCTGCTATTTTTAGCGTACCGTGTAATTCTCGCTGGTGTGCTATTGTGTCGCCTTTGCTCCTATATAATTTACAACGAGTTGTGTATTGATTTAATAAACAGATTACGAGGAACGATCGAGGTGATAAGCAAGTGATAAGCAAGTGATTAACCCAGTTTTCTCTTTTAGTTACTAAAAAATAAATAAGACGGTAGCATGATTATTGAACTATTGTGGCTGCGTGACTGCTGACCTTTCCATAAAAAATAAAAATAGTTCGAAGACGCTGTGCAGTGTCCGTCTACAGCGTCTCCAGAGTCTACCTCTCTTTCTTAAGCAGGTAGCGTTACATCTTGTCACTGGCGTGCACGGGGGGAGGGGAGTGGGGCATTGCCCCTGCCCTTTTTGGTAAAAAAATGACCTTTTGAAAAATATTTACCGTAGTTTGCTTTTCCGCACCGATAAAATATGGCGCTTCAGCCAAAAGAAAGGGCCTGAGGCTTAAATCATGGAGCAAAAAGAAGACAAGGAAGGCCGGAAACAGGGGAAGAAAAGGGTAAAAAAGGGAATGACAAACTAAAAAAAAAGGTCCCCGAAAATCGTCTCATTCAAACTTTTGGTTCCTGCTTCCAGACTCTCAGTGCGGGTTGTACCGATCTGGAATATCTTGAGGGAAGCTAACACCTGAGCAAAAAAAAACGGTATCTGTATTTTCACAGGGTACTGAACTCTGAACCCCTTTCTGTTTGCTTGAAACGAGCCCTACCTCCGGGATAGTTATCCTCGATTTGTGCGATAAATTCTTTTAAATTTCGGAACGGTGTTAGAGGCCCCAAGCTCTTCCGTCTTCCGGCCACTTTTGGGTTGGTAAACTTGTTATTATTATTATTATTATTATTATTATTATTATTATTATTATTATTAAATGGAGATACAAACTTTTTCCCGTTGTATTTTTAGTCTTTTGCACAGCCGAAACGAGCAAACAGACTACAGCCAAGAAGTTAGAAGTAACTATAGTTAGAAGTCACACATTTTTTTCAAGTAAAAATCTATATATAGCTATATATATCCACCCTAAACCAAAACTGGTATGAGAAAAGCCGCCAAGTTTCGAAAAAGAGTCGGCCTTTGAAGGTAGTGATATCATTCAACCGGGGAAAGGCTGCCTAAGTTAATCGTTAGCCAAGTTAACCGCACCGACTAATAGTTCGAAAATTCAATGAAATCTTCAAGTTTTCATTTAACGTCCAAAGCATTATTCGTTGCTGTTAATTAGTTAGTAGGATTAACCTTGGTGGCCTTTTCCTGGTTAAATGATATCATTCCTTCAAAGGTCGACCCTTTTTGGAAACTTGACGGCTTTTCTTACACCAGTTTTGTTTTTTGGTGGATATCGCAACTTTCATAGGACTGTGATCGACAAAAGGTCACACCGTCATCTCTACCTTTCTCTTTTCTGGAGGAGTTTTATGTCTACAAATTTTCACATTGATAAGTTCACATTTTCGATTGCCCAATTAGCCGTTGACATGATTTGACAAGCACTCAGTCAAATTGACATGATTTGATTTATTGTATGTCCATGCTTCACATGCTTACACCACGCGCCATGGCTGTTTGCTGTGACGTGCATATCACGTGACTGGGCTAGTCCAATCAGACGGTCAAACAGCCGTTGTTCTGGTTCGTCATTGGCTAACTCATGGTGACGTCACGGCAAACAGCCATTGCGCATGGTTTAAGTTCTTCAATCCTATTTTTGCGCACACAGGCTAATAAACGCTGATTTTCGTTCGCTTCGCTCTTAATCAGTGCATGCCCCTTTAATTATTTGTTTATCTCTGCACCTTACCCTTACATTTTCCACGATTTGCAAAGATTTCGGCTGTATTGGGATTTATCGTCGACATGATAAGATAATGGTTTTAGTTGCTTACAGCTGATAGACACATGTAACTTAGGACTGTGAACGTACAGATCGCATGCACAGTCTTGTCTTATCGTTACCTTTTTTTCTTGAGGAATTTTATGCCTTTAAATAATTAGCCGTCACATCAGTCAAATAAGAATTTTTTCGTTTGCTTTCTTCGTTCACATTTTGTTATGCACAAAACCCTGAAGTTTACTGTTACTAAAACATCAGACCGCAAAGCATTTTGCTTTGGTTATTAGCATAAACTCCGTTTGCTCGTAATGTTCGTAATGTTGCGTAACCGTCACGTAACGTGCATCCCTTTATTTTGCGCAATCCACGGTACCGTAAATGACTGGTTATTTTGTCCTTCGTTACAGTTCAGTTTTTAGTTCGTCTAGGCTGTTACAATAAATCTGAGGACCAGGGATGATTGTCCAAGCCATTGTTGCTTGAAATCTTTGGTTGCAATATGGAAAAGAAACGAAATTTAAATTCCTTAATTGTGAATTTCAAAACCCTTCCAAGCAATTGTCCTGACCCTTATAAGCCGAAACCAACGAAAGGATCATTTTCAGATCTCCATGCATTCATTTAAACGTTCAGCTGTGTAGGCTTTCCCAATGTTTCGCTAGCCATGAACAAATAGCCAGCAAACGTTGAAAACAACGTTATTGATGCATCTTTCTCTCTGAATCGTGGCCACTCATCCTTTAACTTTTAGTGTTTTTTCAACCCTGCACCTTTCCCTTACATTTTTCACAATTTGAAAGATTTCGGTCGCATTGGGATTTATCCTCAACATGATTAGAAAACAAAAATCGAACTCGTTTGATGCTTAAGGTAAGGTTTAACTAATCCGAAGTCAGAACAGCAAAGGAATACAAATAAACTTTCCTATAAGGTTTCAGATACTGCAGTGTTGCTGTACTGTTTAGTACACGTGAAACCTTACTGCTGTATTCAAATATTTTTACCATTTTTACTTTCGCACACGATAGATCAGCTAAGGGTTGGTGCATTCTACATGGCTAAACGACATCGCCGTAAAATGTTAAAAAGCTAATCGTTTTAGTGTGATCAGCACAGCTCTACAGGTAATTCAGGGTTAGTGCGAGTCCCTGAAAACCTGGAAATGTCCTAGAAAGTAATAATGCCTGGAAAAGTGCTGAGAAAGCTTTAAAAATGATAAACGTATCGTCATTAGGGTGAAGAACGGAAAGCAGACGACGTGACTGAAGAACACTAAACAAATTTAGCCAAGAAAGTCGTCGAGTGTGTAGCCTAACATTATTCTTCGTTTGTTTGAGCATGAAAAGTTTTTGACTGTGGCCTTAATTGTATTTAAGTGTATAATGGCTGGATGCAGTAGTAAGGGTTAAAGTGGATTAACACTTCAGTATCTGAAACCTTACAGGGAAGTTTATTTATGTTCCTTTGCTCTTATGATTCGGGTCAGTCTGTCTATAATCTGTTGATCTACTCTTATTTGGCGGCGACACACTAGTGTGTTTAACCCTCAACTCGTTCAGCTTGCCAGTGAAACGACCACTGCGGACAAACAAACGGAAAAATAAGAAGTTGTTCACAATGCCTGGCTGCAACAATGTACTGCAAGAATTTACATTCCCGTGAAGAAATCATATCCAGTTTGTTAATTTTTAAAACACTTCCAGCTTCATTGCGTATGTTTGTGCTAACTCAGGATGAGCGACTGAGGGGGATTCACGGATTGAGTGAGCGAAGTGAACAAAATGCAACGTTTGTTAGCCAGTGTGCACAAAAACGTGACTGAAGAAAATTAGCTTGGTGAAGCGTGGACATACACATGAGCGACCAAACCGTCCCAATGTTGGAAACGGTGCATCAAACAGACCTTTAGCTAGTAATTCACTAAAACCACAAATTTGATTTACAAAAGGGAAACGGCAAAAGACAAGTCGTTTAGAAACGAAGGAAGCCTACAATGACTCCCAACAAAAATGATAACTGATTGCTCACTTGTCAATTTTAGCAGTTTGTAGCGCTGTGCTCTTCGTTTAGGAATATTTGTGGCTTAATGCTGTCTGTTAATTATCCACTGTTACTCACGAATGATACTGAACTCTCTTGCAAATACAAACAAACAAATCCAGTTAAGGTCAAACAAGCGAGAGACACGTGG
>JAHWFP010050914.1:12105-36295 GCA_023313725.1 Lithobius niger | reverse complement strand
GTGTGACGGACTTGAACGTAACTGCCGTATTTGTGTCTCCATTTCGCAGAGCCGATGAATACTCATTCGAAAGAAGCATCTTCAATCCCAGCAAAGAATGCAATGGGTGGCCTGGAAGTGAGAAGAACTACGTCAAAAATTCAATACAAAAGAAAACGTCATCGTCCTCAACTTCTTCTTTAACATGGACTCCGAATTATTCAAAGTCATCTTGTAGTGGTAACCTTTAATAACACCTATCTGTAAGCTTTGTTTCAGGCCTTAAAGCAGTTCAATTTCAATTTGCTTCCTTATTAACACCTGCTACTTAGCAAATGTAATTTAGGCTATGAAACTGGCATTTATTTTATCAGAAATAAATAGACATTAAATTGTAGGCTACAGACGTGGCGAATATTTAAATCTTTTGATATCACTCCTTTGAAAGGCCGAACAATTCTGAAGTTCTTGGCAGCCCTTTTACCAGAGTTTGTTTTTTTACATTATATCACTTGTTTTCTTTTTACTTCTTAACTGCATTATTTTGATAGAGATATACTGATACTGAATTGGAGGTTGCAACCATTATGTTGTTTGTAGTTGTGGTATTTTTGGTGTAACTTACGAAACATTAAGAACCAAAGTGTTATTTTAGGTAAGTGATGTAATAAATTAGGTAAATTAACGTGGAAGAATGTGGACCACTAGCTAGCCAGTCATTAACCATTAGCTAACATTTGCAACGTTCTGAGGATCACATTTCGTATTGAAAACCAACTTAAAGACGTTGCACATGTGTTAATTTTTGCCAGATGGGCTGCTGCTTTCTGTCGAGTTCCACCCAAGTCTAGACACCAAGTTTGTATGGCTTTATTTTGACCCGCGAGCCTTGAAACGTGCCAAATGCTTCTTTAAGACACGAACACTATGGCGTCTCACTGTACTACACCAATGTCTACTGCATTCTGAATGATGATAACTGTTGTCTTATTGGGCTTGTACAACTCTTTCATTGTTGTGTTATTGTTGCAGCAGTGGATTTATATCATGAAGGCACGCTGCTGCAACAATGAAATCGTTCGTTGTCTAGTGAGAACCACTGCTAAGAGTAGAATTTTACTTAAGTAAGAAACGAAGGTGTGGGGTTTGTGGGTTTATAATGGGTTTGTGGCGAAAACGTATGTTGATTGTCGACTTTGAGTTCACAGACAATGCACGCGTTTTGATTAGGATGGATGGAACAGATACATCGCCACCTTACGTAATTCATGTATAGGATCTTTCCTGTCCCAAATGGTGTGCTGAACATATTTGTAACACGTGTTTTCACTTTTCCTGACGGTTCAGGAGTTAAAGCCAAAAAATGTTTTTGCGAAACCCCGCCTTCACCCCTGGAAATCCAGGAAGTCCGCATTTTCATCAACGGGAAATCTCGGGAGTAGATAGCCCGAGACTAGGAAGTCCGCATTTTCATGTCGTTCCTAGTGGTAAATAGTGCCACTGTGCAAAATTTCAGCTTTACGTATTTTTGTTCTAGATTTAACCCTAACTTGCCTGGGCTATTAATTTTTTCGTGAAATTCTCATTTTCACACCCTTGGAGGGTTCCCAGTAGACTGATGATTAGTATTGACTTCTCGCAACACATTATTTTCATTGGGTAATTGCCCATTTTCACTTGTGAGGCCCTGACCTTGAAGATGCAGTACTTGGTCGTTGCACAACTCACCATATTCTAATTTCAGTCCCTAAATTTGCAGACGCAGACCTTCTACCAGCTTACGTAAGAGTGAAAGACAACATTCAACAGTACTTTTAACAGATCACCAGTGAAACAACGTAACAATACAATTACCACCCATAGTTTGATGAAAGTTCTTCCTAGTTATGCAGACATCTATTGATGCAAAGCGACGGCAGATGTCGTTGACATTTATATAGAAGACGTAATATTTTGTTTGTTACTGATTATTACAGGGCATGGACGATACCCACCACATTGCCCGCAGCTCACCCTTTTTCTCAAATCTCAAATCATTTATTACAGGAATCTAAAGGTCCGTGACCATACATCCCATCTAACTTATGGCTAACTTATTATAACACCAGAAAACCAGAAGAACAGAGCCCATACAGTACCCCGAGATAGCCCGAGACCAAGGTGCCCCCTGGGATCTACTTCTCACTGAATCTCAATCTGAATCTGAATCTTTGCTACCGTGCCAAGAATAAACTGGCTCGCCCTCTTTCACTTCGGTGTGACGGTGTTGTTGGTGCAGGGTGTAGCGGTGTTGCTGCTGCATATTATTATTTATGAATGTATGATTGAGTTTTATGAACGGAGTTGGAGCAAAGAACATGCCCTCCAACAATAGCTCGTTAAACGATCGTGCTAATGGCACGGTACTAACAATGCAAATCGCTGTAGTACAAATGCGTTCAACGATGATTCGGCAACAAACCTCTAAGACTGTCGCTTTATTGCAACAATGGCTCGTTTACTGTCGATTCAACTTGTTGTAGAAATATGTTAGACTGTGTCGTTCGGCTACGATGCGGTAAGCCTGTCGTTTTTTTAAATTTATTTATGTATTTATACTATAAGAGCTACAGGCCTTACCCTTTACACTTACCACATTGTGACTGAATGGCCGTGTCTAACGATTCGTGACACACTAGTGTGAGCCTGGATTCCATCTTAAATTTCTATTCTTTTCTTCGAACCCTTACATCTAACGCTGCTCCACTTTTCGTTTATAAATTCGAATGCTTTGCATTTAGAGAAAGGAAAAGTGAGAGATACAAATGACTGAAGAAGAGGAGTCCAATCCCTCGAAAGGTGTCAGAAAAAAATGACAAAATCTGAAGTGAAATGAAAATGACATCCTACAAGTGTAATACTTACTTTTGCAATGTTAGTTTCAAAATCGAACATTTCATTCACTTGTTGCTTTATATCATCTTCTGGTACTGTTCCATTGGCAAAATATGAAGCTACTCCAATCATAAGTTCTTTGTAAGCATCAATTTGCGTCGAGTAATTTAACGGTGAACGAAGAAAACTTTGTGCAAGTCCCAGGATGGGTTGGTCGATCTGTCAATAAAGAATTATTGTGAAAAACTCGTGTTAAAAAAACAGTGAAGACTTTTAAGGTTGGTATAGTAATCAAATTTATCTAACGATGGTCTTTGGCAGTTACCGGAAGTCTCGTGAGGACTGAATGGCATTATTGCCTAACAACATGGAACACAAGAGAACGATGAATTGGTCTGTCGAGTTATTCCTAGAATCATTTTGGCAATATCAATGGTAAACAAAATTAAGTTAATAACGCATAGAATATACAGGGCAAAGATGAAACGTGAAGATTTCTGTCCTCTCCTGGTTCTGAGGGGTGCTAACTAGATAAGTTGGACTTAGAAAATCTTGGGTCGTCAGTTTTTTGTATTGATAAATTCTGAAACGAATCGACTATTGCTGTTGTCGTGTGCTACTGGCTCTCCCTTTTGTTAACATGGTATTTATCGACACTAGCTAAGTGGGAGAGTGCACATTAGACTGACGTTGTAGGCTTAGGTTGAAATTGGAGACTTCAGGGTTGAGTTAGGTTTAGGGAAAAGGCTTAAGTTAGGTTTGGGAAGGCTTAACTGGCGTAAAAACCCTAACTGAAGGAGGCAGAAATCAGACCTACTAAAGGCTTAAGTTGCAAAACACCCCCCTAACTAGCAGACCTGGCAGGGGTCGGAGGAGTAGCAGCCGGGTGGCTGGCCCGAAGGCAAACTGATTTTGCGTGCTGGCTCGGTTGCTTAAATACGATTTGGTTACCCCTGACAACTGCGAAATAGCAAGGGTATTTTGGGTAATCGATACTTCTAGAAGGTTCTAGAGATAGGAACCGGAAAGAAAATTACAAAACATAGATAATTCAACTCATGACAGATTAAACAAAAATTACAAAACATAGATAATTCAACTCATGACAGATTAAACAGATAAATACTTAATTGGCCATAGGCCCCAGCAAATATTGGCAAGCTAACAAGATTCGCAACAGTATTGGTATCTCTCCATCACCTATGGTAGCCACGTGACCTTCCAGATGACGATGACTAGTAAACACGAGAGGGGCAATGAATTAGCTGGAGAAATCCAAGCGGAAAATCCAAGTTAAATCCACAATCGACATGAGCACGAGGCACCATAGGGCCCTTCTCTTCCTGAAAATATCAGGGGGTGGCTGAGGCCTGGACCAAACCCGAACCTCAAGGGTAGAAGGCCAGTCCAGTCCACCTATGTTCAAGTTGTGTGGGTACGTGCGACAGAGTGCAGCACGAAATGTGAACTTTACCTCTTGCTTCGCACGTGGTTCACACAAAAAATTCAAAGATGGTACGGCTGACCAGTTACGAAAGTTGGAAGATACAAGCTGTGATCGGTATAACAATACAAAATTTCTCGACAAAAGTAATCACGAAGGATGAAGTGTTGTATTATTAGGGTCTAGAAGAGAGTTTTCGAAGCCTAGGTAAAAGGTCACAAACTGCTAATAAATTCTGATATCGATTAAAAATATTACGAATAAATAAACAGAATGACAGAACTGTGTCTCGATTTCTTTCAAGGCTCTGGTGTTTCAAGCACCTATATATGTCAGGTGAGCTGTGTAGGTTTATTGGTGGAATATCTCTAGCAAAAGTAACTAATTTCAACTTTGAATAATTTACAGCCTCTTAAACAAATTCAGGACAAATTACGATGGTTTTCCCTAAACTTACTTAAGACCGTAAGTGATCAAGCCATCATCATTTCACAGAAAAGCAATAGCAGCAACATTCAGAATCAGAACACGCGGCACCATCTGTTGTCTTTCTTGATGTCCATTGTCTACTTCGTCAAAGCCACTTCAGAAATAGCTTGCAAACAGTATATTCTGCAATTCGACTAAAGGGTAAATTAGACGCGTTATTTTAGGTGCGTTAAGACACGGTGCCATCCTTCCAAGGGTTACCAGCTAGTAGGAAGTAATTAACTATAAAGTATGATGGCAAATTACACAAAAACGTGAATTTAAGCTCGTTACTCAGTGAAACTCGGGACACGCTTCTGGGTCAAATTGCTCTTCGTTTTCCTCTCTGGGTCTCTGGTGCCCGGATCTGCCCTGACTCACGACTTGAAATGATGAAGATCGAGTTTTGAGCTTGCCATTGGCTTTAATTTCTCGAAAGGGTAGAGGCCTCCAAGTTGGTCCTGCTTTCAAAGACCTCCTCATCACTTCACTTGTCTGGTTCTGTGAGAAGCGGGAAGCGGAGAACAGAGACGTGCGCTGTCAGGAACGTGTCGCCAACTGGAGGTGGTCACTGACACCTCTTTCGTTCATTGTTCATGCTGCTCCCAATGTAAAATCTGAACAGCACCGAGTTGAAAGTCTGCTTCAAATATTTCACTCGACACGTGCAAATTAAAGTGGAGAATAACACATTTTCATAATCAATGTAGACCTCTACGTAACTTGTTGCGAAATGGCCTGGCTAACAAATTAACAAATTATTGTGTACTTTAGGATGCAGCGTGTCTTAAGTACATATCAAAAACCAAAACTAGTAAAAGGGACCGCTAAGTTCCGAATGGCTCTTCAAAGGAGAGATATCAACACACCAAAACATTCGCCATGTTAATCGCACCAACTAATAGTTCGAAGGTTAAGTGAAAACTATAACATTGCTTCTTTCGGTAGCAATGTTCAAATTTTCAATTAACGTCCAAAGTATTATTCGGTGCGATTAACTTGGCGAGTATTTTGGTGTGTTGATATCACTCCTTTGAAAGGCCGAACCATTCAGAACTTGGCGGTCTCGTTTAACAGTTTTGGTTTTTGATATGCTATGTTTTTTAATTGTGTATTGGATTCAATGCAACTAGCCTAATACAGTGCCAAATCAACAATAGCTTGAGTGGCCATTTTTCCAATATTTTAATTTCATATCACTTCTTTGAGAGGCCGAACCATTCTCAACTCAGTCGCCTCTTTATCAGTTTTAGGTTTTGTATTACATTTTTTTATTTATTTAGTTCATATCACTCCTTTGAGAGGCCGAACCATTTTCAGCATGGTGGCCTCTTTACCAGTTTATGACTTTATTTTGACATTTTGTTTGTTTTTCGTGAACTGGACGTAGACATAATTTCTTTGGCAACATTGTTTAGATTTGTGACGACACACTAGCGTGTGTCTAAATACGCACGTCAGTATACACGTTGTCATCGTCCGAACTTTGGCCGTCCGATCAGAAACGATGCTGACAATACGAACAATGGTTACAACAATACTTTCGTACTTAATCGCCCTCCCACGCCATTCCCGTTTCACTCCCAGGATGTTAACCAGAAAAGGTATGAAGTTCGTATCACACTGCAGCCATTTGTCCAATTTCATAGCTGGAAGCCTTCCCATCCCGCTATCTTGGTATCGATGAATAATCACCCTATGGGAAATAACACGGGGAAGAGCAGACTAGAAGTAGCTACCTAGAAGCACATTTGCAACATCATTGCGGGTCGGATTTTGCATTGAAAGCCGCTTAGCTGACAGTTCTACATGAGTTCAGTTTTTGTCGAGTGCGTCATTGCACTCCATCTTACCACTATTAATGCTTTTGTACCGCATGATTATTTTTCCCCCAAGAACCTGAACCGTGCCCACCTATGCTTCAAGAAATTAGACACTTACGCTATGGCGTCGCGCTACAATGGTTTACATCCTCGACAACTGAATTGATGTGACGTTTGTTTCCAAACTTGATGCAACACGATAGCTTGTGTCTAGCTCGAACACCCTCGAATCAAAACAATAAAGTTTAGGACAATTATTTTAGAAACAATATGGTGGTGACCATGTGGTCATAATGGCCCAGTAGAGACAAGGCAAAGCCTAATTGCTGAAGAATCTAATCTCTTCACCTACCAGTTAGTGCCCACCAGACCAATGGCTACCAACTAGGATCCGTTAGTACTTGCATCGTCCCCCGGGCGCATGCCGATTTTGGCCATGATCCGAGCACTTTTCATTTCAGATCTATTCTAGCCTACTGCTATGCCGTTATATTTAAGGCCGTATTATGTCGTGTAAAACCCCCTACATGCCAGTGTTATGAAGCTTGTTTTATCTCTAGCTATTGTAGAATTGTTAGTCACTACCCTCAAATCCTTATATGTATGTAGTATGTGCTAAGTAGTGCTAGTGCACTAATGTTATGTATCTGATGTAAGCTAACTATGGTTCCTGTCTGCATGCATATTTATAGTTATGTGGTTGCTGTACTGTTATACCTGTGCGTAGGTGGAGGGTGAAGTATGCTGGGGACATCTGGGGGAGCTTGCTTGAACTACCTGTCTCCTTATAAGCAACTGCCCTGGTGTTAGCTAGTCAGTTCACCTCTGGGCCAGCAACACTCCTCTCCTCTCCACTGCCAAGGGTGAAGCCTCCTAAGCTGTCTGAGCTTACACTGAACCACTGTACTGCCCGCGTGGACTGGAATAAACCTACTTTAGCCCTAACTTGGACTTGGTTACTTCTGGTGGGTCTCATGGACTACCTTTACCTCTAGCACTAGTCTGGAGAATGTATCAGCCCTGACTTAAGATTTTTTTTACAAATCATAGCATAACTAACATTCATATATCAGATTGTTAGAAAGTTAGCATCGAATGAAATTACACAGGATTAGTACTTACGTAGATGATGGTTCTGCTGGTGTTTTTAACATCGTAGAAAACTTTAAGTGATACAATAGATGAAGAGTATGGCTGGCCTGGGAACGGTTGCACTGCTGGCTCCTTCAAGAACGTGGCTTCCACCTTAATCCAATCGAAGTTACTCCCATTGCTCCCAGCGTTGGCAACTGGCCAGCCTCCGTAGGAGTTCAAAATAGCCCTTACGTGTGATTCAGTAAGCTCCCAAACTCTATCTGAAAAAAGGAATGACATGAGTTAAGATGATGTTGTTACCATTACAGCTCCTAAAATTGCAGCAGGGTCGGGTCATAGAAGTAAAGAATATTTACTGTAGTATGCCAAAAAATAAACTTTTGATAGTATTCGCTAACATGTTGGACGTGAATATCTTAATTCTCTACACGGCAAGCCAGAATGAACATTGTAAAGCACTTCTTTATCCATTATGAGGTGGACTCTTGGAAATCTCTACTGCAGTGTAGTCGAAGCTGACTCGACTAAATGTTGCAGAAGTAGTATAATCTGCTAATATCAGACTTATGACATTTTATGAGCCAAACTCTCATAGGTTAACATAGGGGTAGGGGTTTTGAAAATCAGACAAACTCGGTACAAAAACCCATCCCATGTTATTCAATGGGTAGTACGTAATATCCAAGTACAGGCACTCCGTAGGTTTAACATGGGCTGATAGGTGTGATGAGTAGTGTGTGATGAGTAGTGTCTGATGGGTCGCTGATGTACTAAGGACTATCCTTTCTTGAACTCTGTTATCAAAGATGATTGTTATAACTTACGGTCATTGACGATATTATTAGTTTGTGGGAGCGTCAACGTATATCACAACTTTGGACCTTGCTGATCAAAATTTAATGAACAACCCTGTTATTCACAGCATTCGCAACATCGGTAACAATGTTTTTCAGCTAATCTTGAACTAGCAAAACGTTTAGTGTAGTAATTTCATTGAAATAATCGAGTTGGTTCAGTATATTTACTGTGATGACATATAAGACCTTCGATCGTGTTGAAAACGAAGTTGCAACAACTGTCACATCTGAAATATCGAGCTGCTCGATTCCTCTATTCTGTAAATGTGTGGACATTTTTTTTACGTTTTTCTTTCTACATAAACTAAATTTTCCGGGGATAACTATATTTTAAGAAAGCAATAAGAATACCGTGTTCTCAGCTATTTTTTAAATCGGTCCTGCAATCATAAAATTTGTCTAAAGCAAAGCTTCGCTCACCGCAATTTACACATTTGTAAACATCATTTGTATTGAGGCATTCCATGCGAATATGTCGTTTAACACCTTCGAGAGTTTCATAAATCGCGTTACAGACTTTACAGACAGCACACTGAAAATATCTGTACGTGCAAGATGAAACTTTGAATTCTGAACTTTCTGCCATAGGCAGAGTACATTGCCTACTTGCACCTAATAATATTCGTTGGCTAATCATTGCCTACATATTCTGAAGAAAGGAAGGGAAGGAATAAACGGGGAGGTGGGGAAAGAAAAAAACTTAATTTTTAATAGCACAACAATATGTGGCATAAAAAATATTACCATACACCTGCCCGCAGTACAATACAACAACTACCTATAAAAAAGAACATATATGTGCTGTTTCACCCCTAAGCCAGAATTTTAGTATTATAAAAATTGAACGAGTAAAAAGCGGAAGGGTTTGTCTGAGGAATTCTGGACGAACATGCGTGATTTTTTGCCAGTAATAACTCATCGAACGTATCACCACACATGAAACATTTATAGCAGGGTTTAACGGATTAGTGTGATTTAATTTTGGTTAAGCTATCGAACGTCGTTAAGCATTCCACACACAGAAAAAAAAAGATCATTCGTTTGGTCATAAGAAGAATTCTGCAATGTTCGATCGAAGAAAGAATTTTTCCACTTCTTACATGCAGCAAATTGTCGAAATAAATTCGAACCAGCGAATTGCCAGCGTAGTTTTTTAAAGCATCAAACGATACACTGTTAGAAATACTGCACTGAAACACGACAGATTTAAAAATAAAAACCTCGAATTCCACCACACTCAACCCATAATTTTATATACTTGTTGGGTATAAAAGACTTTCAAAAGTACAAAATGCGTGGATTGAAAATAACAATGGATAAGAGTAGGTCTCGAGTATAGACCAATCCATTTTTTTACCAAAAGAAAAAATATCAAAAGTGTTGAGACTCACCAATAACATGAGTTGTGCAACATCCAACCAGGCCACAACCGTGGAGTACTGCAGCAACACAATGGCATTCTTTTTCGGAAAGCATTTGTCCGTAAAATCACGTTTCTTATTGCTGGAAAAGTACAATACCTGTCAGTTTTAGCATTGTTGTCTCAACGATGCTGCTGGACGCTTGCGATTTCATTGTGGTTCGATGGCAGCCTCAGTACCCAACCGCACATGCACTGCCCTTCCTATAAGAATGGCGGCTATGAAACGCTCAAGCACAAGTTAAAATTAAACGACCGCCTCAAAATTCAATACGAGCTTAACTCCATCAAAGTTAAACCCCTGCTTCAATCATTTCAAGCGAAGCTTGCTGAACAAATGAAAACCATCTCAGATCTGAAGGCAGAAAACGAGAGCATACACCCAGAAAACTCTGCTCAGTTCAAACAACATACTGATGCTGTTCTTCACCAGGCACTCTCGAAAAAGAAAGAAGTTCCTGCACCCCCCCCCCTCCCCCATTCTGGACTCAACCCTCCAACTCAATTTTATCCATGGGTCTTCAGTCCAATTTCTCTCCTGGACTTCCTGAAACTCCATGAAACCCTTTCCTGGCTTGGACCTTCGGATCCGAGGATCACACCACCTTCTCTACCGTCGAGACCCTTGGTCTACATCGAACCCCCACTCGATCAGGACAACCAACCATCATCTCTCAACACCTTCAACGACCAGTATCGTCAAGTACAATCCAACATCACGGAAGCCTGGAAATCGATCAAGACCACATCTGAAATCCACAAACTCAACTCTGACTCCTTGTGTCAATCTGATAATGCCGACAGTTTCAGGTCCCTTCATCCTCACATGGTCCAACTGTCCTCTCAACCAACCTCGGAAATCCCATGCGACCTTTGCAAATCTACAGCAAAAGGGTACAGCTTCGGGGTATGAAACTAATCAAACCCCCCAAAAAAACCAACAATAAGCCCATCAACTTGCTGTACCAACATTTTTGGTAGAACCAAAAAAAAAATAATGAAAACCACACACCCCTTTTTAAATTAAAAAAAAATCTCTTCGGCAAAGACACCCCTGCATCACCCGTACCCCGGATCACCCATCCCGGTCGGGAGCTCCAGAGGAAAATTTTCTCTATTCGATGAAGTCGTGATTGGCCCGCAAATCTCAGCTCTTTCAAAATTATCTTTTCCTATTAACGAACCTAAAAAAAAACTAAAACCATTAAAACAAACAACACCTTCTAGTTTAAAAGATCTAAAACTTCCATTTTTCTTTCATTTCTCAAACCCATCAAATCTCAGACCCAAACCTAAAGGCAGGTCCCACCTAACCTTTTTAAAAAAAAAAAAAGAAGTGAAACAATACAAACATTGAAATCTGGGAAAACAACAATCAACTTGTGTATCCCCACAACTAGAAAAGAAGATTAAATGAAGATCCCGACACTCTAAAAATAGACTGAAGTACCACGTCGTCCTTCACTGATGCAACCATACAACCCAGCAAGACAAGTTATCCATCATTTAAAAGGTAAATCATTGGCACCAATCACCACAGCTCATTGCCAAAGCATAATCTGGTGATCGCCAATCTGGGTGACACCTCATAACCTCAGGGAACTCGCTCAAAAGGTGCCCACCACAAAATTTGACGAGGTCAGCCTGTCAATGCTAAAATGGACAGGTATTGTACTTTTTCCAGCAATAAGGAAGCCCATTTTGCCGGCCCCCAGCCTGGCCGGCTAAAAATGGTTTCTTTGCAGTAAAGTACAATACCTAAGGGCCCACCCTGCCTCCCCTCTTGAGTCACCTATTGACAATTGAGAGAAAAAGAGATGACAGGCTCTCGCAGCTGCCATTGTTATAGGGAGGGCCACGCATGCGCGGTTGGGTTACTGAGTCGGCCATCGAACCACAATGAAGTCTCAAATTTCCATCAGCATCGCTTACACAACAATGCTAAAATTGACAGGTATTGTACTTTTCCTGCAAAAGAAACCATTTTTAGCCAGCCAGGCTGGGGGCCGGCAAAATGGGCTTTTTGTATGAAAAAATATTAAATGGGGAGGGGGTTGGAGTTTTTAATTAGTTGATATTATTCATCAGCTATTTTAAACATGGATTTCCGTCGTTTTTCTTCCCTGCTATTTTAAACTGGTTCAAACGTTGTTTTAAAAACCTGATGTTTTTCGATCCATGTTTGCCCGACATTAATAAATCAGGTTGTAAACTCGTTTTTAAAAGTCGCTAATTTTTACTGCCTTCTGTTTAATGAATCAATTCTTTCGCAGGAGTTTTTCAGTCGACGTCTAACGTCAGCAACATAAGCTGACTGCGAGGTTAATAACCCGAGGTGATTTTTTTCCACCTCATAATGGCGTTAAAAATTGAAAATTGAAATGAAATGAATTTGAAATGAAATTGAAAAATTGAAAATTGAAATTCGCGGGCCATTTGCGTGGCTAAAACGAGAGATAGAAAATCAGAGGGCAAACAAGGCGCTGTTTTATATTTCGGGCTAATTAAAAAAAAAAAGCTAAACTACACATTGCTGCCTTTTTAAATCACCAGACGGTTATGTCTGTAGGTTGATAAATGTATTTTTTCAGTGTATGGAAACAATGGATAAGGAATTACACTCAGAACACTAGAAACAGGGGGAGGGGGCTGGCTGGCTGCCAGATTAGATGGGGTGCCTGTTACACAAGCTCTTCCCTCTTTTATTAATAAGAAGTTAGTTAACGCAATAGGTCTTTTGTTGCCAGTTAGTGAGCCTTGCATCTGAGAAAAAACGAAAAATATTTTCTAACACAGTTGACCTTTTGTTGCGGCGTGCCAGTGGGTCTTGAATCGAAAATAAGAACTACTCCTCAAAACCATGATCTCCAAGTCCTACCACTGCCAGCCAAGCTCAAGGGGGGGGGGGATCATCGTGATTCCCCATCAGACTTCTACTCACTTCCGTTCCAAATACCCTACTCTCAACCAAACAGGTACCCCCAGTGGTGCGCGACATCATAGATAGCTTAGTGCGTCAGCGACCCATCAGACACTCATCACACTCATCAACCCATGTTAAACCTATCCTGTATTTGGATATTTTACACTACCCATTGAAATAACGTGGGTTGGGGCTTAGTACAGGGTTTGTTCGATTTTCAAAATACTTATCCCCATGTTAACCTATGGGATCGTTGCTCATAAAGTGTCAGAAGTCTGGTATCAGCAGATTATACTACTTGCAGAAACAGACTTGACAAATTTATGATTTTAAATCTTCTTGTTGTTATTTATCTGTGTTGGAGCTCTTAAGTGAATAGTTCAGCTACATAGTAATATAAAAACAATCTGACTGGGGCTTTGATGTGAGCAAGAGTTGAAATTACCTTGTTGCAAGCATGCCTTATACATTGACTTGGACTTTTTAATAGCCTCAATTTCATTTTCCTGAGCTGGAGTTGTAAGAAGTTCTGCAAATAAAATCAGTAAATAAATTTGAACGAACAAGAGTCGAAACCTATAACAGTTATCGTAGTTACAGAAGGGTTAACGCCCATAACTAAGAAATGGCAGAAAATTTCTAATAAATGAGTTTTTTGGGAAACTAAAATTGACTAGTTACTAAACGAACAGCTTACATATTTCCATTGAATGCACTGTGAAAAGTCGATTTATCATTTTTGTTGATTATGGTTGTTATTGTTCAACACTTATATTTTTCTTTTTTAATCTTAGTTAGCTTCGACAATTATCCTGCTATTAAACTTCCTGCTATCCTGCTATAATCCTGCTATCCTGCACCAACCGTTATTAACAAATGTAGGCTATATTAGATTTCGTTTGCGCATGAGAATTTTCAGAACGTGGACAGGAGGCAGGGGAGCGGCCCCAGAATGCAATGTTGCAACATGTTACAATGGGGCAATAATAGGCAAGGTACACATGATTGGATTGTAGCTCACTCGAACAAGATGTAATGATGGTTGGGTGTGGGGAAAGTAACATTGTCGTTGTATCTTATCTGAGTTAGCGTTGTCCGGTATGTCTCAAGAGGGAAGGCATGTATGCATTTCCTGGCCTACTTGCAGTTGGACCGATTCCATCTTTGTGGCTCTTTACTGTTCTAGTTCCTGTTTAAACAAGGCAAACCGCATTTTCTGCCTGCTAATTATCTACCTGTTGCTCTTCTCTCTTGCGAGTGTATGAGCGGATCCATGTCGCGCGTCTGAGTTGGGCTCTCGAGTCCAGGAGTTGTATTTCGAGCTGCAATTTTGGGTACAGAGCTGATTGGGCAGCGCAAGACGCTATCCTCTTTCTCTTGTCCAGCATCAGAGAGGCCTGGTGTCAGGACAAAGCTGTCCTTGCGGTCTTCCTCGTTTCGTGCTGCATATGACACGGTTCGGATTGAGTGGATTCGCTACTCTCTTGACAAATTGGGAGAGTTTGACTGCTACTGTTATTGCCCTCCTTGGAAAGCGCCCGTTTGTGATGAAGGTGGGGGACTTTGGTCCTCACTGTGCATTACTGAGCATGGTCTGCCTCAAGGTAGCTGTTTAAGCCCAGTTTTGTTTGCAGTAGTGATCAATAGGTGTCTTAGAGGAATTACGCCTGAGCTCTAATGTTGTATGCTATGCCGACGATGTAGCCGTCTGGTTTGTGGGATCAGACCTACCCTATCTTGCTAGTTGTGCGCAAGTAGTGGTAGACAAAGATGTTCATTCACTGGCACTCCGTGGTGTGCTTTTGTCTGCTGACAAGACTGTTGTTGTAGCGTTTACCAGGCGTTCTGAAGATATTAGTAGAGTGCGGGTACGCGTTGGGAGTCTGGCTGACCCTGTGTCACTGAGGTTCAATACTTGGGGGTAGTCTTGGATAACAGGTTTTCCTGGGTGGCTGATGTTCGTCTCGTCAAGCAGAAACTTGCACGTCGTTTGCATATCTTATGAATACTTGCATATGAGGGGAAAATTTCACGAGGAGCTGTGATGTCCATCTGTGGTATGATACCCCGCTATCATACTTTGTTCATCAAGCCACCAGTTATCCCGTTATCAAATTTCATTCACCATGCACAATGGTTATCCATTTATTAGACTTGATCCACCGCACCACAACCATTACCCAACTATCATACTTAATTCAAAAAGCAACGAGCGTTATTCTCTTAGTCACCGAGCACTGAGTATGGTCCCTCTATTACATTTATTTTGCTATGTGTCGACTGTTGCTAAGCTTGAGCCAATGCATACTGACCATTGCCCCACTACCATACTCTTGATTCACTAAGCATCGACTATTATTCTCGTATTAACACTTCATTAACCTATCCGACAGGAATCCTTCTATAAAACTTCATTCAAAGAGCCCCAGTCATTGTTATATCATTAAGTGAAGCTGTTCCAGCTGCAGGTCATTTCATATGTCATTCACTAAGCCCCAACTGTCTACATTAATAAAAACGAGTTGCAGTACAGCAAGTGTTGTAAAATAGACACAACGGCCACTAGCCTGCACAACCAATGCGGAATGGCTAGCGATTACTTGCAACAATATCTAATAATAGGGGTATTCCATGATTGTAAACGGAAAGATTGCTGGTAATAAACTGAAAACTTAACTTTTAATGGATACAAATGCGTCAGGTATATGCACTTCAGGTACATGCAGTTTAATACTAAACCACTGGCTAAACGTTCTGTCGTTGTGGATGATTAAAATTAAAGGGTTACTGAAACTCGGTTAAATAGTGAAAACGCTATTTACTTTCTACCCAGAATTAAGTAAAAAAAAATTGCACTGTGCATTCAATGGACAAAACAATGCTTCAGACATATGCAACTTAATATTAAACCGCTGGCTAAAGGTTGTCATTGTGGACGATTAAAATTAAAAGGTTAGTGAAACTTGGTTAAATATTGAAAATGCTGTTTACTTTCTCATCACAATCAAGTAAATAAAAATAGCATGTACGAACCCATGGAGTCTAGGGACAGGTCAGAGCAGTGCTGGTTGACACCGGGCAAAGCCACACCACACTAAATGAGGCATTAACTGCTTGTTAAATGTTCTGTCGTTATGCACCTCGGTTAATTATTAAAAACGCTGTTTATTGTCTGCCTCTCCAAGAAAAAATACGACAAAGCCGGCAGGCTAAAGGTTTGGACTTTGTTGTACAAAGGCGGATTTCTATATTTCCGGTGGAAATATTCATATGTAAGTGCATGGAGTTCGTGTAAGGGGAGGTGCTGATTGAGTGAGCCAAGCGGATACATGTTATCCACACCAAACACATGAGAAACCAAACCGTCCCAATGTTGCAAACGGTGTATCAAACACCCAGCTTCAGCTAATTATATCATTACGTGAATTAAGATCCTTCAGCTGCCCATTATTTCCCATCAAATTTCATCAGCCAAGCCCCAACCATATTCTTGTAATTAGGTGAAGATGTTTCAGCTGCCCTTTATTTCATCAAACTTCATTAGCCGAGCTCCAACCTTATTCCTATAATTAGGTGAAGATGTTTAAGCTACCCTTTATTTCATCAAACTTTATTAGCCGAGCCGTAACCATATTCTTATAATTAGGTGAAGGTGTTTAAGCTGCCCTTTATTTCATCAAACTTCATTAGCTGAGCCCCAACCCTTATCATAATTATATCATCATCCTAAGTGAAGCTGCTTTAACTGCTCGTTATTCTATCAAAAATCATTCACAGGTCCCCAACTGTTACATCATCATAAAAGAAAGTGTCTTCCACCACTCCTTACTCAACAGCATTCTATCAAAAGTACCCATCTACTTTTCCTGCTGACCTTTCCTGCCTGCTTTTTTCAAGAAAATCCATGCCTATACTGTAGCTATTGGTGTTAGATGACTGTCGGTTTGATGGTAAAATAGCTCATTTCGAAAACTTTCTTCATCGTTTCACTACCTTTATCACACCATTGTTATGTCAGTTAGTGGGAATGTTCAGTCCGTCTCACCCGTTTTGAAGCTCTCAGTCCTCTTATAACAATACAACACGACGGGATCGCAACAATGAACGAGAACGAGGAGTGCTGGGATCCACGGCGGAGGGCTGGGATCCTGGATCCCAGCACTCCACGTGGATCCCAGCCCCCGTTTGTATTAAATGTAAAGCAGAAGAAAACAAATAAATGTAATAAATTTACTGAAACGAATAAAAAACATAAGAGATTAAAAAAAAAATTCACGTTACTCACAACATTGCAACCGCTGCTTTACGAACGTTGGTTCCCATTAAATGACAAAAGGAATAAAGCAACCGAACATAAAGAATTAAAGGAAAAATTTTTGAAAAAAAAACACCATCTCAAACGTCAACAAAATCGTTCAAGAATTCATGTCAATTACATCATTACAACCACTTTTAAAATTAAACGTTGCACTTTTCGTTGTGTGTACATTGCGTCTTAACGAATATTCTACAAAAACTTTCGTCTGGCTAAACGCAACAATGTATTTCACTCGCGCTCGCTTGCGCTCAACAACGTACGTCGGAGTGATAGCTTCAAAACGGGTGAGAAGAAGGATATCGCCCGTTTTCCTCATGCTGGAATCTAACAATGGCTCGGGCGCTGCGTGCCCTCGACATTGTTAGATCCCAGCACTCGGAAAGCGGGCGATATCCTATACATCCTGTTCTTCATTTAAGGTTTCATAGAACTTGTGATGACAGGAAGTTTAAATTAGTGCAGTGATATGATAGCTGCATAATATTAATCTGCAGTAGATTGCACTCATCTAATTCCACACTACGAGTTTGCTTTTCCAGTACCTGAAACCAACATCACTGAAAATTAATTAGCCTGGCTTTCAAACTTCCTGTCGACTAGATGGACTAAAATGTTTCAATTATTATTTTTGGATTTGGCGTAACATGATGTACGAGAACTATCTTTTCCAGTAGAAATACTCAGGTCGGTGATCTTAGGCTATTTAAATTAAGGTCTGCACTGACTTCCACCCGTGAACATACCGATGATCCAATGTACACCACGCCAGTTTTATCAACATTCAAGCCATAACCCAAGAAAGTTTCCACAATCTATATATTACTTAACTTTATACAGTTCGCTTATTTTTTCATCAAGAAGATCAAAATGTGTGACTTGGTCTTTGTCCTCGGGGATTGGATTGTTTTTAATCCAGTTTCCACATGCAAAAGTGTAAAAGTCCTCACATGGATCTACTGTTGAATTCATTCCATTTAGAATGAAAGCAGCTGTAAAGTAAAAGAAAAAAATTAGAGCATTAAAAATAATAACACAATTTTGTTTCATTTCAGTAAAATGGGGTTTAGATTTTTCCTATTGGACAATGCCCTCATTTTAATTTTAGAAGTAGTTGTAAAAAACGCAAAATTCATTTTCTTTCCAGTTTTAAATAATGTTGAATGAATGATAAACTAAATGCCATCGGAGACCATTGTATCCCTGGTAGGTTTAACCTTGGTGGTAGGGCAATCGTGACCCTGCCCACCCTACCTATTCCAATTCATTTGGCCATGCTATTTTTAAACTTGTTTTATGTTTAACTTGTATGCACATTTTTTATTTTTGCTTTTGCATTTTAATAATTACTCTTTGTCACGCCTTCCCCTTTTGCTTTTTATCTTCATCACCTTTTTAGGCTGCCAGTCACCTTACCAGTCCTGTTGCTCCAGCAAAAAATTATTATTATTATTATTAGTATTATTATTATTATTATTATTATTATTATTATTATAATTTAGGAAATGTACATGACCTAAATAATTATAAACCAATATCACTGTTGCCTGTACTACATAAAGTTATTGAAAAATTCTTTGCAACAAAAATTGAAGAATTTAAAAAAAAATTTAACATAATAAACAAAAATCAATATGGATATAGGAAAGGAATTGGATCCATTGATGCACTTGAAAACATAAACAATAATGTACGTAGAGCATTAAATGAAGGAAAAGCTGTTGGAGCAATTTTAATAAATTTAACTAAAGCATTTGATACTCTGGCAAAAGATATATTATTGAAAAAAAATCTATAAAAATGGATTAAGAGAAAAAATATATAACATAGTTAATAGCTATATTACAGGGCGACAATGCAGTGTAAGAATTGGTGATAATAACAGTCGATGGACAAAAGTAGAGTATGGTGTACATCAGGGTTCTGTGTTGGGGCCCTTATTATTCTTAATCTACATTAATGATATTTCAGATATAAATTGGAAAACGTATAACACTGTACGCAGATGATATATTCATGTTATCGATTAATAATGATAGTAAAAAAATGTTACAAAATCTACAAAAAGACTTCGATATTATACAAATTTATTTACGAGAAAATGACTTGATATTAAATAACGAGAAAACTTGCTATTTACCGATAGTAACATCACATATGCAAGAGGAACCAGGAACAATTTCAACATGTGAAAAAAATTGTGAAAGTAATTGCGACTGCAAAAAAAGTACAAAAGTTAACAATGTAAGGTACTTAGGAATTGAATTAGATAAACACTGGAAATTCTACATACATGTTGAAAGACAAGTTCGCAAATTACGGAGAATTATACCAATACTGTATAATTTAAAAGATAAATTAAACAAAAAAATAAGAAAATGATTTTTGATGCACTTATTATGTCAAATATAAGTTATGGGCTTACAACATATGGAACAACTTCAAATAGTATTATAGAACAAGTAAAAAAAATAACAAATAAATCAATTAAAGTACTCTTCAAAGACAACAAAGCAAAACACAGTAATGAGATTTATCAAGATTTGGAAATAATGAACATTGAAACAACTTTAAACTGGAACATTATAAATAAAAATTATTTTAAAAATGAGTACAAAATAAAATTAAACAGAAATATAAGACAGAATATAAAATGGCTACAGGAACCAAGATGGCGAAACTCGTATGGAAAAAGGGGCATGAGTTTTGTTATACCTACAAAATTTAACAAAATTCCAACTGAATTAAGACAAATACAAAATTACAATGAAATGCAACTTAACATCAAAAAGTGGCTTTTAAAAATTCAACAAAATAAACAGTAAAAACGAAAGAAATTTATGAAGTAAATACTTTAAAAAAATTACATATGGCGAATAATTGAAATGTGATGAAATTACAGTATAGATTAATTAGCGTTAAAAACATATTGAAATGTGTATAGATGTATTGCCTATTAATTGCTAGCACAAACAAGTCTAGTAGGACTTCGTGCCGGTACTTGTAAAATATACTTGTACTTGAATAAAGCATTATTATTATTATTATTATGAAAGAGATATCAAATTGGCAACTAAAGCATTAGAAAGCTATTTAGCCAAAATCATACGAAAAACTCGCTGGTATTATAAAACATAATTCAGTAACGGTAGCGATACATTCGTAGAATTTAGCAGGAGTTACGAGATTTACACTAAATAACATAATTTACTGTCCTGCTTTGTAGAGCATCTCGATATTTAAGTATCTTAGAAATACTTAAAGTGAATTAAAATATCTGAGCCAAACCAAAATTTTGAATTTTTTGCAATGCTGCATATAACGAAGATCTTCTTCTTTGAAGTATTTGTGTTGCAACTTCTATTTGCTTCCATAATCAATTTTCCACCGAAAATTCAAGGAACAGTGTTTCTAGTTTGTGGTATTGTATTTATGGTTTTTCTTATAATGTCGTCTGCTAACCACAGTAGCACTGCCTGTCGGTGTTTTCATACATAACTAAGATCTTAATTGCAGTAGTTTGTGATCGAAGTGTATATAATATTAAAAAAATAGGGGATAACGTCACATATTCCTCTGGTTTAAAATTACCATTTCATAGCCACTTTTCAAACTTCTATCAGTTTGAAGTTTTGAGGAATATTTTTGGTGTACTGTTTCTACGTCAAACAGATGAAAGTAACCAAAAAAAAACCTCAAATATTTTGAAGTTTTTTGTCATTATGTCAGGCATTTTGTTCAGACATTTTGTTCAGACTCTTTGGTCAGACATTAGTAAAAAATAATTTCTTCATTTACCTGACAGTACGCAGTCTGGAGTTATAGATACTGAATATGAAATAAAAGAAATGAGTCAGCCATTTGAAACATGTTCTTAGATGCATTTCACTAAATGAAATAAATAAACATCCATAAAAGATACGTTCATTATTTACCTGACTGTGAACAGTCCGAAGTTGTGCATACTGAATATGAAATGAAATAAATGAAATTAGTCAGCCATCTGAAAGACATTTTTGGTTGCATGTTACTAAATGAAATAAACAAACAAGAGCATCAGATTTTCACGCTTAATCTACGAGAAAGAAAATGTTGCTTTTTAATAGTTTAACTAGCGCATAGTTTTTAACAGTTTATTGTAATAGAATACTATGTTATCATTACACATTATCATTAGATGAAAATGGATTTACCAAGGTTTTGGAATAATTTCCAGGTATATGTAGTTAAAAAATGACATACATAAGTAAATTCACTTAAAATCATTTTGTCTCACTTGACTTAATATTATCTCCTACAAAGACCTTTCAATAACCAGGGATGGTTAAATATAGATCCTGTAGGGTTAATCCAGTTATTTCTATACGATTTCCGTATGCCATTTTTTTTATCAGATCTTCTCACAATTTGACTTCATTGGCGCAGTTCAGTACTGAATCGAAGAGGTAAAACACATTTACGTTTAAAAAAATTATTTGCTTTTTGAGAAGATCTCGCAGACAAATAATACATATGTGGGGATAATCCTATAAATACTGTTTTATATACGTCGGTAATACCAAACATGCTCAACTGTGCTTCAAACTGAAGGCTTAAAAGTATAAATAGCCAGATTACTTTCTCTAAGATGGTGCTCACCATATAATATTGGCACGTGTGCAGACAGCCAAACAGACATAGTGAAACGATATACACCCTCAGGACGCTGGTTCATCTATCTCGACGTTAGAGATAATTTATTGTCATATAGCTATTCCAAAGCGAAGCAGATGTCGTTTCGCCAGTGGCGGGGTTTAGTTCTCCAGACTATATTAATGCATCACACCCTTTCATTATATTCCATTTTCGTGTGTCTTTCGTTTTGATCGAATAGAACAAGGAGAATTAAATATGAAACTTACATGTACGGTAAATCCACTTTATGCTAGACAGCAGAGTGATGTTTTATACACTAGTTTTCATTGGCGAGACTGCTTTAGAGGTGACGTCAGTACGTTTCAATATTGATATTTAACGTGCAATTGCCATAGAACTCATTTGAAGGTTGACATCCAAAAAAAAAAGCATTTCTAGCAAAGATCCCTCTGACAAATAACGCACGACGTGGGAAGCCTATACAGATGCTGGCAGAAAGACACAGGAATACAGCAAAATGCAAAGTAGTTGAGGAGTGAAGGAAAGATCTGAGTAGTTGACTAAATGGGCAATTTTGTACGTCTTAATTCTCTCTTGTATGTCCTTTTGTTTATGACGTAATAATGTTCAAAAATCTGTTCCGTTTCTCTTCAGAGTTTGTGATGTGAGATCTTACTTCTAACACCCGTAAACTAAAAAAAATGAGTTCAAAAATTAAAGTGTGCTTTAAACATTTTCGAAGATATTCGTTATTTCTAAACAATGACGAAGCCATTTCTAGGTTAGCTGCTCGGGCAATGAGTTATTAGGACAGCAAATAAAGGGAGGATATCTTCTTCTCGTCACTGCAAGCAAAAAGCAGCCTGACACCAAAAAGGAAAAAAAAATACCCAAGTTCCAATGCACAACGTGAGCATTATAAGAGGAGTCGCTGGGAATCCCAACAATGAAAGCAACACAGCCGAGTGATAAGGTTCTGTTATGCTTCAACCCAAGAGGACACAGAATCTAATCCCACTACTAACCAAGACATGGGACTTTAAATAATCACCCAAAAGTAATCTGTGTGGCGAAAAGGATATGGAAGGAAGGACGCAGCAACAGATAGGTTATTTACGCTTGTGCTTAAAGGAATCTGTCCTTAATTTGGGCAAATAGTTCGTAAACAGCGGAAGAAGTCAATCACATTGCAAATTGTTACGCGTCTATTAGCGTCTTGAAGTACATTTACCCAATAATAATGGATATTTCTCCCACACGGGTGATAACCCACAGTGACGTATGTGATGGGTGCCAGATTTACTGAATTTAGCTACCATAGTTGTAATTAGTGTGGTGGTGTGTTAGAGTTCATCACCATTCATAAATCTATACATTAAGTCACTATACAATTACACATCGGACTTAGTGTACTTGCTGTTACTTATGTCAGTATTAACGAATGGGTAAAAACTAATATGCTTACGTACCTGGTATATCTGTGGGTTTTGCAGCTGGGGTTGTTTGATCTGAAAGTGATTAACGTAGTAATTCAGTAACCAGATGTGATGCGTCTTTAGTCGGACGTGGCTTTATAGTGACGTAAGTTTGCACGTTTTGCATGAAGGTTGAGCTAATGATTCATTGTGTATTCATGGCAAAGTTGGGTTTTATTTATTACGTATTCTTTTCAAAGTTGGGGTTGGTTAGTTAGAAAGGCAGAGATGCAACATAGGGGTAGTGAGTCGTACAAGATGGGCGAAATATTTCTTAAGCTTGATGACAGAGAGGACTTAAATCTTACAGGGTTTTCCAGTTTCTGTAATAGAGACGTCATTGCTGTTCAGGCAAGTCGTATTCCTGTTAATACGTTGAAAGCAACTTGTTGGGGAATTAACGTATATGACAAATGGACCAAAAATCATACTTAGTACATGGTGGAGGATGGTCATTAGTCCAGTGAACCCTAATCGTTTGTTTGTGCTGTTACGTCCGACATTACTCCCAATGATCTTAATTTTTGGTTATATCGTTTTGTGGTTGAGGTACGTCGTGAAGATGGTACCGTGTATCCAATGAAGCAAATGTGTGCCACTCTGTATCGTTATTTGCGGGACGAATGCAAGCGTTCTGATTTTTTTTTTGTTTAACGAATTCTGATTTTGCAGAATTCCCACAGGCGACGGACTTCTTCACATCTCCTTCTCCGAACCATTAATTCAACTTAACCATTTGTCGACTGGGAAAAAGCGTCAATGAGCAAAGATGAAATGCCGTGTCGTTTTTTGCCTCCCGTATAACAAATAATAAATGCATGTGGAAAGACAGTTAAATTCCTTTGACCAATTTGCCGAACAGGGAAAAGATTAAATGACCAA
>JAHWFP010050914.1:0-12095 GCA_023313725.1 Lithobius niger | reverse complement strand
TTTGCCGAACAGGGAAAAGATTAAATGACCAAAGATGAAATGCCGACATTTCTCGAATTGCCAACTGGAAGAATGAGTGGGGGCGGAGCACGCCCCCTCCCCCCTCACCCCCCTCTGTCGCTACGTTCCCAGCTCGCATGAGTGAAATAAAAAGGCCCAGGTTGCCACTCATAAGACTTAAATTCCCTATTATGGGTCTTTCTTGATAGTTTGCCACTGGGGCATTATTAGCCCTATTTAGTCTTAATTTAAAAGAATACTAAACCCTCCGACTATTAATTTTTTTCCCGTTAATTTAGAAAGTGGCATAAATGTTAATCATCTGACGTCAGTAGGTGTTAGTACTTAAGCCGTGCGAATTTTTTTAATGCATGCTTTAAAGGGACACCCGGCCTCCCTTATAACAGCCACGCGCTGATTGCCATCTGCGCATATAACATCGCAAAGGTCAACTGAGATAGTAGCTGCGTTCCTTGCAGCGCAGAACGCAGCTACTGTCTCAGTTGGCATTGCGTCTAATAAACGAACCAGCATAAACACATTAATTGTGTCTTCACAAACCGGAATGATTCTCGTATAGGCCGTGGGCCAAGTGCCTGTATCGTTCACTTTATCTTATCACTGATGCATACCACGATTTTTTTTATTTTAAATTGTAAATCAAATATATCTTAGAAGGAAATTACAAACTCCACCACTTTTTCGTGGGTCTGTATCCCTGGAGGGGGGGGGGCCCGCCCCCTTCAAAATAATATAACTCCATCCCTAATTGATGGAATTTAATAATTTTTTTTAATTAACCGTTATGTATCTACTTTATTAACGTTCATATGCATTGTTAACGTAGGTATGATAGTTTGGCTGGAAAATGGAAGTAAACGTGAAGAATTTGATTCTTAACATAAAATGTTTTTTATTGGTTTTTCACGTATTTGAGGGTCATATTAGCAAGTTACATCCATGAAAATACGCCTAACCGAAGTGCAATTTAATGATCTTTCATTTAGTCATACTCCCATCTTTGTAGGTGCCTTACTTCCAGAGGAATAGCAGTTCAAACACGCATGCACACAAGCAATTTCGTATTTAGCATTTTAATTTTGTCGTGTGTTTGTGTAATGCAATTTAATTTAACTGCTTGGTTCTCTGTATTGCATTTTAAATATCCATAAATCAACTCCAACAGCCTTCTAGCCCGTTTACTGCACGTGCTTCTTTCTTGACCGTTGCCCCAATTCATTGTTGCTGCACGTTCTGAAAACTTAGATGCTTCCACGAAAACAAATCGTCAACAATTGTTGACGCCACATATTGTTATGTGACTGTTGCTGTTTGTTGCATACGGTCATTTTTCGTTAATTTGGGACATTTAGGACCTAACCTTAAATTTAAGAATACACCTACCAGCAATTCGGAGAAATTTCCTTTCTTTCAAACCCTTACTCCAATTTTTAACGCCACTATTCGAGAGTCGTAGAAGGGCACACATATTAATAAATAAATAAACACACTGAACGATTTTAATGTTTTATTCTTCCTACTAAAGACTTTTCATTTTCCAACCAAAAGGTAGTTAAGTATGTTATGTTATGCATGTATGTATGCAAAACCTTGCAATAAAAATCAGAGTTTTCCACTTTTAAACATTTACCATTTACCTGCCAAACTATCATACGTTGAGTAACAATCCTTATAAACGTTAATAAAGTAAATTCCATACTGGTTAAATAAAACAAAATTAAATTCCTTCAATTAGGGACGGCATTACATACGTACGTACGTCATGCATAGCCTACATGAAAATCAAACGTTATTCGCAATAATAGGCTAAATAATATTACTAGAAAAATACAATACCTTTATAAGAAAAATAAAAATATTGTTATTAAGAAAGAAGGTTCTGGTAAGCACTGTTTGCTTGTAGGTGTTCGTTTGAAATTAAGTATTTCCCGACGTAATAAATGGAATTCATTTTTCTATATGTCAAATGGAAGATAAAGAAGTAAAATTTAATTTCGCTCTGATATAATTTTTGCCAAAAATCAACAGTACTGCAGTAATTCGTGAGTGAACGTAAAACTTTATGTTAAAAATCAAATGTTTCACGTTTACTCCCATTTCCCAGCCAAACTATCATACTTAGGTTAACAACGCATATGAATGCTATTAAAGTAGATTTCATAACGGTTAATTAAAAAAAATTATTAAATTGCATCAATTAGGGACGGGTTTATGGGACGGGGGTCCTCCAGGGATACAGAACCACGAAAAACTGGTGGAGTTTATTTCCTACTAAGACATATTTGATTCACATTTTAAAATCAAAAAATCATGGTATGCGTCAGTGATAAGACAAACCTAAAATCTAAGCATGTTTTTGATAGTCAGCCCACGGCCTAGTATTTTAACATCACAATTTATAAATTTCTAGCCTAGTGACTTATAATTTTGCTTTGACAATCTATTGGAATAATAAATTTTTATTTTTACCACGTTAGACTTTTAGAGTCTTGATCTCATGGTAATAATTAGAAAATTACTACATGTACACTCAGAGATGAAACGTCATGGTTATTGTAAGCGTGCAAAGCATCGTGTACTGCGGGACGCAGTAAATATAGTTTATTATTATTCAACAGAAAATCTCCTAGACGCCACATTTTAAAACAGACTTTTACGAAAGGAATGACTAACGGTAAGGAAATAGTCCTTTGAAGCCAGACTTGATGTAGAGGATCGGCGCTGGGAGGAATGGACTTTTAGCAGACAACGCTTGTTTAGCTCACAAGTTGGGGAGAAAGTCCCGTTTAAACCACGTGGCATAACGTCGTCTTTCTTACCTCATTCCACAGCTGCCTGCAACGCAAGAAATAAGTCAGCATCTGCCAGGACTCGCACAGTATAGTGGCTGGAAGCAGGAAGTGTATGAACGCACCCCAACTGACTTTTAAGAAAGATGACGACACAAACCCGCGTGGAACGAGATCTCGTTGCTTCTCATTGGGATAGGTAATTAAAAGAAGTAGATGTTTTTACTTATTTATTAAGGCAAGGGGGATTTTATAAGGCTTCAAAGGGTTCAAGGCTTCATGGTTAAATGTTTATAAGTCTGGTAATGTTCAAAATTGAGCCGGTTCAGCCATAAAAGCATTAAATTGCTTCGGCTGTCTTCAGGCTCAAAAGAAATTAATTTTAAAAAATAATAATAAATAAATAAGCAAACCTATTTACGTTGGCTCTTGTTGAGCCTTTGAGTTTCCGTTTTCATGGTCTTAACTAACATTAAACAAATTAGAAACGTGAGGGTTTAGTATTCTTTTAAGTAATGTAATACATTATAATATGTATAGCTGAATCATTTGTGGAAATGTTAATAATTACGATGCAGAACGAATTTTTCAAATATTTGGACTTAAAACGATTTATGGCATATTTCTCAAAAATTAGATGTACTTTTCAATGGTAACCCAACGCCGCATTTGTACGGATTGGAGTGGCATTATCACCGATTGAAATCCGTACGAACATACGACGGTGCCATCAAGCGGCAGTGATATTGTTAACCTTTACAGCTTGCTTTCCAGGTGCACGAGGACGGACCAAATTTATACTCCGTATTTAAGGAGGCTCGTGGCTTGTTTGTTTCGTTAAAAGAAACGGCGTTGTGCATTCCTTCGCTTGATGCAACATCTACATGCAACAGCTATAAATTCTTGATAGTACTCTAGATAGTGCTAGACCATGCCACATTCTGCAGACTTTCAATCGGTGGTAATGCCACTTTAAACAAATCGCGTTATTGATGAAATTTCAAGAAAGAAGAATGATTAAAGCCGTAAATTTAATTGAAGGTTCCTACCGACTACTGTATTAAACCACAGCTTTATATACTATCACACTAGGTGATAGTGTAGCTCCCTTAAAGGTACATTCCTCCCAACGCCATTTTTCTTGATCCTCCACATCAATTACGGCCCCAAAGGTCTATTTAGTATTTACTTCCCGTTAGTCAATCCATTGCTAAAAATCCGTTTTAAAATGTGGCGTCTAGGAGATTTTCTGTTGAATATTGGGAAGTAATTTAATAGCATCTTCCTAATATTTACCTTGCTGTAACCGTGACGTTTCATCTGTGTGTGTGCATGTACTCATTATTAATCGTTTGCTAATAATCACCATGAGATCAAAAATCTAAAAGACTAATGCGATAAAAATTGGCGTGATTGGAGCATGGTTGTTGGAATGGGTTACAGGACAGTCCTTACAATTAAGAGTTATTACTAACACCTGTTTTCCAAACTAAATTGTGGATTATGTGGAGTATTGCAGTAAAATTGTTTTGGTAGAGAAGTAGCAATTCTTTTTAAGTACATGGTAGATTGTTCACTAAACAAAATATTATAGTAATTTAGCAGAATTCTGACAGAGACCAAGTGTTTAAATTTTTCTTGTTGTACATAGTATTTCCACCAAGTGTTTAAAGTTATATACGCACAGTCTAAAATTGACTGGCGATTTGTCCTCAGGAGGCCTTTACCTGCAATGGACTTGAATTTCTGAATCATTCATACTGTTGATTTTCTGACATGTTTGGTAATACATTTTTGGCATTTACAGTACCTTTGTATTTTGTCTGCCGATGTCTGCTTTACAGAGAGGTGGGTCAGTTGTGACGATGCTCGCCGTAGAGCATATATACTTCCTGTTGGCTGCCCCGTTCCTACCTCGCCTGCTAATAGTCGGTAGAAGGTGTGGGATCGGAAGGAACGCACCATCGGTGCTCAGACAGTAAATAAACCGAGTTTTGGCCCATCAGTAAATTATGGAGTGAGTTATTGTGACATGATGAGCTGGAGTGAAGGAGCAATGACACACCCACATCCAGAGTAACGAAAATTGAATGTCATGCCACAAATGTAGAAAAAAAACTCTGTTCCCTTACTTTCATTTTCTTGCTGTTTCTTGAGATCATCGTTTTTATTAACAATTATTACGACAGTTGCCGGCAAAGCTACAGTTGCGACCAGCAACACTCCTAAAACCACTAGTAATATCTTTTCAGTCGTGCTCTGCCGTGAGCACCAGGATTTATTTCCTCTGAAAACAAAACAAAAAAAAGACTCTGTGAAGCGATTTTAAAATGAAGGTGAATGTAGCACAAGGAACTTAGCACAGGAAATGCTCAAACCAAATCAATGAAGAAGCAACTCAGTTGATGTTGTTTCAATAACACATTATCGTTAAGAAGTTTTACATTTTAATAGTTTTTCTTCATCATGCACAGAGAAGGTAAAAAAAAAAAAGAGACGTGTATGTACAACCACATCCAAGCACTTCTTATAAATGTAATTATTCTTACAAATATAATACTTCTTACCGAAAATTTGCTATTGAAACATCAACTGTGTTGCTTCTTCATTGATTTGGTTTGAGGGTTTTTCCTTGTTCTGCGATGTCAGTTAAAAACCAAAGGCGATGTAGACAATCGGTGTTCAAATTTATAGTTATAAAGAATGTTTTTCAGCCTATTGAATACTTATCTTGGTCTACATTTAAAAAAAAACCCATAACTGAGCCGTTCGAAGCAAATTAACGTTTGTGTAAATATACTGGCATAATTTTGAACCTTACGAGAAGCAGAAGATTCCTGGTAAGGAAAATGCCCAGCATATGCAAGAAATTGAATTCGCCATTTTCGGGGGGAAAGTACACTGAACAACATGAAGGTTTGTGTTGAGGTAAGAGCCTTAAAACTTAACTTCTCACCTAGTGGTAATACTAAGCACTTTTTAAACTCGCTGAACACCATAGCTCATCAAAGTTGTTCTTAAACGAATGATGAATTTTTCGATCCTCAGTATGACTTCAATGATAAAGCAACGAACTCAGCGGCTCCCTAAGGCGGCCTTTCCGCTAAACATAACGGACCTGCTGAATTTATTCGCTGGGATTATTTATAAAAACATAATTAACAAATGGTGAAGAGTATCGTCACACAGATCATCACCACTAAGCTAAAAGAAAATAACAGGTGACGTATCTATCGGCCGGTATTTAAAGTAAAACTACTTAGCAACCCCCTTGACCTCTCAAGTAAAATTAAAGTATGATAGCGAGTTTATATTCTTCAAACACCGCCATTTTGTTTTTACATTCATCCAGCAAGTACTTTCTAAAACGAATGACGTCACTTTTGATGGAAGTGGTCGTTTTCGGTGTAATCGCTCCCTCATCAGTTCGATGAATTTTTAAGAAAGTGCTCAATTAAATGATCAGTGTAGTGCTCAGTGCGCAACGATGTTTAGACCCATTTTTCGCCTAAGAAGTTAGTGACACGTTTTATTTAAAGACAGCTAATGTTGTCAAAGACTAAAGACTACCTATTTCAAGAAATTCTAAGCTGATTTGCCGCTTATTTATTTACCCTCAACAACGTTAAACTCAGGTAAACAATACATCCGTAGCAATCTGTCAATGTACACATTACCATAGCCAGGATATCAAACACCAAGCTCTGTCGTCAAGTTAATCCCACCGATTAATAGGTGGTCGAAAGTCAAGTGAAAAATATGAAAATTGTTTACTGCATAATTTTCAAATATTTCATTTAACGTTTGAAGTTTTAGTCGATGGCATTAACTTGGGGAAATAGCTTGGCGGTTGATATCACGACTTCAAACGACCAATGAGCTTAGCGGGAGTCATTAACAAGTTTGATTTGGGGAAATATACCTTTTTGGTACAAAGTGATAGGATTAATTTTTTTTGCTTAGCAATTAAGAGCTGAAACTCCTGTTTATAGCCCTTTTTTGTTTTTTTTTTAGTGAATTTAAATTAATAGGTTTACGTGTGTCATAGTCCTTGTCAAGAACTCCACGGAAATGGCATTATTTAGAAATTATCTGAAGAGTCGTGTTTGATGCATCGTTTGCGACATTGGGACGGTTTGAAATATCATGTGTTTGTCGCGCAAGGCGCATATCCTGTCTGCGTATTTTGCGCACACTGACCAACAAACGCTGAAACAACAATTCTTAATTCCTGCTGTTATTGTCGTGCTGCGTACTAACCGTATTCGTCATTGTTGTAAAAAAAAATGTTGTCGGGCAAATGGCCGGGTCTGGTTAACGCTCGCTAAAAACCTTTTTGTTGTTCATTGTTTGCGTTCGGCTCCCTAAAATAAAGGGAAGCTGAACTCAAACAAAATCATCTTGTACAAATCGTCTTAGTGGGTACTCAAATTACAAGAAGGCAACCGTCGTGGTCGGGGGACAGAAGTAAAAGAACATGGAATAGGGGAAGGAGAACAATTAGGAAAATGGCAGAAAACAGTATTGCTGTGAGTGAGCACGTAGTTAAGAAAAGGAAAAAGGAGAGAAAAAGTATAAAAAAAAACGTAAATGTGGGAAAGAGTAATAATATGGTCATCACCCCCAAGGGCGTTGGTCACCCATAAAAGACCCAGATTACAAAGTCCACTCGGTGGGGAGCGGATAAAATAGCCCATAAACACGCTTAAACTCGCCACTCGGTGTAAGGGAGGAAGAGACAATAAGGTTAAGGATAAGCACATAAATGAGACGTAGATAAACGTTATGTGTATTTCATAAAAACGAAAGTTAAGGCGCGGTGATAAAGTAAAGGTGGTTTAACGTATCATTGTCTAATTGTCTAATATCTGCATAAATAAAAAATCTGGAAAATCATCCAGATATCCAAAGGAAAATCATCTAAACGGAATATCGTATAATGGATAATCATGTAATGGATAAACGTCTAACTGGACAATAATATGGCAGCGGTTTCTGACGTTATATGAATAGCGAGGCAGGGACATTAGACGATTTTTCATTCTACGAACTTCCTGTTAGATGATTTTCCATTATACAAATTTCGTGTTAGACGACTTTCCGTTATACTGTTACACGGTATACGGTCTTCCAATTATGCGATTTTCCAGTTAGACAATTACCTCTCGCCCCTCGTCTTCAACTCGCCCCTTTGAGCGCGCATGGGGCGAGGGGTAAGCTTCTAACTGGAAAATCGCATAATTGGAAGAACGTATGCCGTATAACGGAAAATCGTCTAACACGAAATCCCTATAATGGAAAATCGTCTAATGTCTCTGCCTTGCTCGCGCTGCTCAAAGGGTCGAGTTGAAGACGACCTAGCAAAACGATTACAGTGCCAGTTGTTCTAGCTTTCGAAGAATTAAAGATTTGTTTGTGGCTTTGCAAGTTGTTTTGTCCATGACCATGATCAAAGCTGCTGGCGTTTGGATTTCTTCATGACTTCTCCCAGCCCTTATTCAACTTCTTTCTGCTTCTAAAATATCTTGATCAACGGTCTCCCCTTTTGAATTTCTTAGTAATTTCCCCAACCCTTATTGAACTTATTTCTGCTTCAAAAATATATTGGCCCTGATCACGATAAAAGGTGCCCCCTTTTGTTTTTCTTCATAATTTCCCAGCCCTTATTAAACTACTTTCTGCTTCTAAAACATTTCGGCCCTGACCATGATGAAAGGTGTCCCTTTTTATTTTGGATTTTCCCGTAATTTCCCAGCCCGTATTAAACTCCTTTATGCTCTTAAAATATTTCGGCTTTTAAAATATTTCCACGATCAAAGGTGTTCCTTTTGGATTTCCGCATATTCCCCACTCCGTATTAAACTTCTTTCCGCTTCTAAAATATTTTGGCCCTGACCACAGTAGAAGGTGTTCCCTTTCGCATTTCCTCGTAATTTTCCTAGCCCTTGTTTAACTTCTATCCGTTTCTAAAATATTTCGGTACTGGGAATCGCTCATAATTTCCCAGCTCTTATTAAATTTCTTTCTGCTTCTAAAATATCTTGGCACTGACCACGGTAGAAGGTTTCCTCTTAATTTCATCAGTCCTAGTTGAACTTCTTTCTGCTTCTAAAACATTTCGTCCTTCACCATGATCAGAGATGTCCCTTGTGGAATTTCTTATAATTTCCCAGCTCTTATTTGCTCGTGCTTTCCCAAGCCTTATCCAATCTCTTTCTGCTTCTAAAATATGTTGGTCCTGACCATGATCAAAGGCGTCCCTTTTGAATTTCCTATAATTTCCCCAGCCCTTACCGAACTTCTTTCTGCATCTAAATTATTTTGTCCCTAACCATGATCAATGGTAACCCCTTTGAATTTCCTCATAATTTCCCCAGTCCTTATTGAAAGTCCTTCTACTTCTAAAATGAGTGCCAACATTCAGAATTGAGCCAGCTAGTCTATACGAGCAGTAGTTTCTGTCAGGGGATTTTATACACGTGTAATATAACTCACCCTATCGTGCCTCCTGCCAGGTGCGGTGTACTAGTTTTCATGTCGTTCCGTACTAGATAAATAAAATAAATTAAATTAAGATAACAGTAAAAATGTCATAATACCGCAGTGCAAGCGACCGACGACTGTAAACCTGAACGCTATTGTTCAAAATATCAACAGCAAGCCTCGACAGGTGGCAACCTTCGGCTAAAAGCTAATCTATCGCTAAAATAACAATCGCAGCTCAGCTACGAGTGAGTGGAAACAATGACAACTGAACGGAACTCAAATTATGACAATATATGCACACTCACTTGTGGCGTTATTTCGAAATTAGGATATGTAAGATCATGAATCTGTCAAGATTGTTTTAGATTTCGGAGAAATGGATCACGTGGTTGTGGTGATGATGGTGATCTTTGAAATCCGATGCTTGTGGCCTTTGTTTTCTTATTAGCACTCATTTTGACCTAAACCTCCCACGTTAAAGCCGAAATTTCCATTCTCAATTTCTCCGCTGTCTTTCACTATTTCCACTCAAATTTAGTACAACATTGTTGGACTTGGTGAACATGTGTCCGAACTTTAATTAATTTTTAATTTGTCACATCGGAGATCTGGACTTTACCTGGAATCGTTATTTTCATTTTTTGGCTTGGGAGATCAGAGTTCTCGTACGACTTTAAGCGAATGAGCGCTTGGGCTGGGAGTACATCAACCAACCAAAGGCCTACCAGGCTGGGAGCAGATGAAGTTGCCTTTTGACATTCCATCCAAAGACAACATTATGCAATTGCGATCACATTGTGTTTTAAGCCCCAAACTCTTTCAAACGAGCAATAAAATACGGGCTTAAATTAGTGCATTAAAATCGCATGGTCCATCCGTACATCGACGGCCTAAATATTGTTTCTAACATGGCACTCTATGCGAGGTTGGGGTACCCAGGGGTACAAAATGCCCAAGATACGTAGTCGTAAGGCACTGATACGCGTTATTTCGTGGTATCCAGCTAGACTGGCGGATTTTTTTATCCCGGGTAACTCTAATTATTGATCTAATATCCATTTTTTGACGTTCATGTCCACTTCATTATGATTATTCACGAATCGTAGGTGTTGTGGTACGTTATTAAATTGATAAAGTATTTGGTATTTCATTTCACGTCTCTGATAAGAATTATTCCACTTTGGTTCTATATTGTTGCCTCTTACAGTTCTGTTAGTTTTGACTATGTATATGCTCTTAAAATGATTTTTTTTATTACACTCCAAGTTAATGTTTGCTGTAACTTCAATATTTTAAAGTTGTTGTATATGTCTTTACTGTGTGTTAGTTTATTGTCTTTAAATAACGCTTTAATTACCTTGCTTGTGCCAGTTATGCCATTATACTGTTAGTCGTTGTTCCGTACACTGCAATTCCATATTTGGTGTTTGCCATGATTATTGCATCAAAAATTGATTTTTTTTTTCATTAAGTATTCCATTTATTTTATACATTGTTGGTATCATACATATAATTTTAGTATGATGTTATTTTCGTAAAATTTCCAGTTTTTTTTCAAATTCTGATCACAAATATATGGTTCTGTTAACGTTTTTAACAGTTTTTACATTTGCATTGTTTATTTTGTTTCTTACATATTTTATTGCATAGTGTTATTTCACCAGTTTTCGTATATGTGAGAAGCATATTAGGAAATATAAGTTTTTTTTTTTTCATGTAATGTTACCTAAGCCATTTTTTTGAATAGGCTATACACCTTTAAATTACCAAAGTCTTCTTGTAAGTGTTTTGGCTTTTTTTCTGTTTACTCTGTTTTTTCTGTTTTCTGGTAATAAAAAAAATACAATAATGTTTCTTTGTAGCGCTGTGATACCGTCTAGTTATATGGCTTATGAGGATGGCCTGGCGGGAGATCAGGCCATTTTCTGTAGTGGGATCACGACCAGAACCAACGAGCGAGAGAGCGGGTGGGATAACACAGGCTTTGCATTACAGTGCGGGGGGGGGGGGTTGTGAGCGGGGGTTCAACTAGTTTATATATATTACGAATAGCAAAGGTCCTAGGACTGAACCTTGCAGTACACCGAATTCCATTTTTTCCAATTACTTTTTTATCTCCTATTTTACAGTACATTGTTGTCCTCTCGTATAGTTATTGATTATATTATACTAGCAGTCGTACCCGGCTTCGCCCGGGGATGTGTTTCGCTCGTGGTTGTTTCCCAGTTTTTGCTCTGCAATGCTGCCTGAACATTCACTGCAACAGTCAATGAACAGTCAATGTTTCTTCCTGTAATACTCCTCCTTTCTGCCAATCCTCTCCCTCCCTCCTTTGTGAGGTTTTGGCAAAATTGGTATGGTCTCCATTCCAAAGAACCCAAAAATAATTCTCTCTTAGGTTCAGTTAATACGTAATCGTATGCTTAATGGTAACAGGCCCACTCCCCCCTTCCCACTCCCAGTTTTTCGCTGTGGCTTGAGTGATGCATACCATGTAACTGTGCATGACGTCATATAAGACCTGTCGCTGAGATGACCACGGTGTTTGGTTAGAAGGTTAATTTTTGCATCCTCCACCTTCCCAATCAAAAAGTGGGGCTAACAGAAGCACTGGCCCACACATGGACATTCCCCGTTCAGGCCCTCCTCCCCACATCCAGTTTATCGCTTTGGCTTGAGCAATCCGTACCGTGTGTAAAATCACTGTCCTTCGTGCATGATGTCATTTAAGACATGCCTTTGCGATGACCATGCAGACCAAATTGTTAGTCGAGGCAACAATGTGCCAGCAACAACGTG
>JAHWFP010050912.1:453-15275 GCA_023313725.1 Lithobius niger | reverse complement strand
AATCAACGGAAAGGAACCCGTGGACAATCCTGTACGTAAGAAGCAGGTCTACACGAAGACGGCGCAGCTCCAGCGACTCCAGGGCCGCGCGGTCTAGACGAAAATCATACGGATGGTTTTGGAAGAGTGCTTTTACAACATCATATGTTTTATTATATCAACAGACACCCCCAATGATGTAAATTTCTTCAGCCTAATGCCCTCCCGCATCGGCCCACACTAGGGTGGAGCATGTTGAACATCGCGTCCACTAACGTAAACAATCTTACCTATAACGTCTAAAATTGAATCTTGGATAGAATCAGCAAGATTTATACTAGTCGGTACAATCTTACGGTGAAACAGAGATCTGTGTATAGAACTTTGATGGGGGTGGGGTGAGGGGGGGGGGGAGGCGCTAACAGCAGTGACTTCATTATTGGCAGGAATGTTGCTAATCGTTTCAAAAACCCCGTAAAAATAGGCGTAGTAGTAAAAAAATAAATACGGATGCAAACCTATTTACGTTGCCTTTTGAACTTAAATGTCAGACTGCCTGAGCAGGAATTGAACCCACGACCTTTGAGACCAAAGACCGAAGTCCTAACGCTCAGCCATACTGACACGGCCTTATCAGGTTTGACGCACACCCAGCATTAGCCATGGTACCAGAAGGAGAGAAGGACAATTTTGCTATGTAAAGCCAATCGGAAATGCCTAGATTCTTTTACATGCCACAGTCGACATGAGCACGAGACATCACAGGGCCCTTCTTTTCCCGATCAAGTCAGGGGTGGCTGAGACTGGACTCGAGCCTGGGACCTCTGGTAGATGAGACGATCATGATAATCATAAGGCCACCTTGCCCCATGGGTTAATAGTCCAATCTACCGGAGGACGGGTAGCCGTAGGTACTGTGGCGTCAGATTCGATAGGCGTCTTGATCCCGGCTATTCATCGCTGGCTACTTACGCACCCGGGTTCGATCCTGGTGACGGGAAGTGCATATGTACGGGTTTTTCTCCGGTTGTTTCCTACCAGTTGCCCTAGGGTTTCCTCCGGGTACTCCGGTTTCCTCCATCATGCGGCAAAAAAACAACTGAAATGATGATGGTAACTTCCACTTAACGTCTGCCGCTTGGGCCTTAATAAAGCTCTAACTTTACTGGCCGAAACCTTCTGTTCTAGGCTATTCTAGATTTAGCTTTAATTATGGCTAGTGTCCCCTTTTTACCTGGTCTTGTTGGAGCGATTAGCAGCATTTTCGCCAAGAATGGTGTCAGAGTGGTGTCGAGACCATCTTTCCCCATTAGTGCCCACCCCACCACAGTTCTCTTAATTTCAAAACTTACAAGAGGTCTTTGCCCCACCCATCAATGTGGGTAAGATTGTACGGACCTGTTTAAATCTTGCTGATTCTATTCAAGTTCCAGTATCAGTGAAACATTAGTTAAGCAAAGCTGGAATGTCTCCTACATAATGAAAGTATGAGAATAGTTTGAGATTGTTTTGACCCTACGATTTTTGACTCTTGGGTTTTGACCCTAAGACTTTAACGGAGCAGACTGATTACATCCAATTGAAAAATGAAACATCGGGGAAACCAGTTACCAGATGGTTCGATTAGTTTATCACCTGTTATGGCTGTACAACAATTTAGTTTTAATTCGACAGAAGTAATTAATGTATTTGCCTGCCTGCTTCTGTTTATCTCCGATATCTTTGTACATTGTGCATTCCACCCTCAGGGCGCGTTTACACAATGACTTGCCTTTGCATTCTCGCAGCTGAAAGCTAGAAATTATCTGAAATTTCAACATGGCGGCGGACTTAGCTCTTCCAGCTCACAACGAAACGAGTCTACACTTGAGTTTTAAAGCGATCAGAAAATTGTTTTGTCAGAAAGAATTCTTTATCTTACTGTCACGAATTGGAAACTGTTTTAGCAATACCAGCAGTGTTAACTATGGAGTGCCACAGGGTTCAATTTTGGGACCTATCCTCTTTTGTATTTACATTAATGACGTTGTTAACTGCACAACTTGCTGCGACTTGATAATGTTTGCTGATGATATTTTATTGATTTCTATTAATGATAATAAAGATTTAATGGAAACAAATCTTCAAAATGATTTGGACAACCTCAATAATTGGTTCTTAAGAAATGAAGTTTTTATCAGTGAAGCTAAAACAAATTCCATGACGTTTACCTCATCACATCGGAAATATGAGCCATCAGCTTTATTCATACATTCAGAAAATTGCAAATCATCTAATGACTGTGTTAAAACTTGCACATCTGTAAAAAATGTCAATAACGCTAAATATTTAGGGCTACATATAGATTCGGTATGGAAACATAAACATCATGTATCAGCACTGGTCAAAAAATTAAGGCAGATGATGCCGATACTTTATAATATTAAACCACTTTTAAATAACAAAAATAAGTTAATTGTTTTTAACGCGTTAGTTATGAGTCATCTAAGGTATGGAATTGAAACTTACGGTTTTGCTCCTGACTATCAGATTAACAGACTCCAAAAAACACAAAACAAACTTGTAAAAATGTTTCTTGGAAATAGCAATATCTATAAATCTACCATAAGCCTGTTTAAAGATAATAAAATATTGAATGTCACCAGTTTACGGGACTACACAATTATTCTTAATAATTATTTTAACTACGAATACCGAATAAAAGATAAACTAAAAATGAAATTCTTACGGGATTCTACTGTAAGCTATAAAGTTCCAATGATTAAAAATAACTATGGCCTCATGGGTAAAGAACACTACATACCAACACTTTTTAACAAAATTCCACCCGATTTAAGAAACTTAACAAGCTATAGCAAAATAAAGTATTTTTTAAAGAAATGGTTAACCGATAATTAATTAGTAAATGATACGTATCTTTGCTGTGAAATTATACAGCTTTTATTCAGTAAATTTATGTAGTAAATCTATGCAATTGATTGTTACACTTGTTTTATTTTTTTTTTTGATTTACTGAACTAATGCAGTGTTGCAGTTACTACCGTGTGTATTGATATATTGTGTGTATTGTCTATTGTGTATTGTGTATTGTATTTGATTTAGGTTAAGATAGAAATTTAAGGATGAATGTACCCATACAAGTACTTTTTGTACTTCGGGTTGCAAATTGAAAATAAATTATTATTATTATTATTAATTATAAGACTGCAAGTATTTGCTGAAACGAAGTCGGTTTAACTAATCAAGGTAGCGTTGTTACCATGGTAACGACACCTTTGCCATGCCGATTAAATTTCAGCTGCGAGAATACAATGGCGAGTCGTTGCGTAAACGCGCCCTTAGAGTACGTAAATCCCTATTCCTTACACAATGGTACTGCGCGTCTGCGCTCTGTCCTAAGTGGTAACCATCTAGAAAAATAACTTTTAACGCTATAGACTTTATTATCCTTATGCTTGTCGATCCCTTTCGTCGTTACGGTTCAAAAAATCATAACGAAACCTGCACAAACGCTTATTTATTTTTAAGAAGAATTATTTAAGCAAGTTAAAACGCCACTCACAGCCATAGTAAGGGGCCCGCAATGCTGCGAGTTGAGAGCATAACAAGAAAACCTGATTTCAACGAGAAACATTAGTAAACTGATATTATCTCTAGCTTTCTTCAGTTTAGGGGGACAAGTTTTTGGTTACAGTTTATGATGTTATATGTACAGCCGCAGCAAGCGTGGCAGCGCGAGCAAGGGAAGTAATTTGGGAAGACCATAATTTTCAAAAAGTATATTTGTTTTCAATTTCGAAAATCTGCAAATCAGGGTAAAGCAAGGTCTCTGTTCTAGAAAATGGCCCAAATTTTATTCCAAATTACGTGCTTCGCTCGCTGTGGCTAAACATTTAACATCGGGAACTGCAATCAAAAAACTTGTTCACCTATAAACCGAAGAAGCAAGAGATAATTTCCGTTTACTGAAGTTCTGATCGAACTCGGGTATTCTAGTTGCGCTCTCATCTCGCAGTATGGCGGCAGCCTCACCATGGCTGTGAGTAGCGTTTTAACGTATTTAAATAATTCTTTTTAAAAATAAATAAAAATAGGTTTTCGTTATGATTGTCTGAACCGTAACGACGAAAGAAATCGACAGGTAGGTGAATTAAATCGATTGCGTGAAAAGTAGTTTTCGAGATAATTACCTCCATAGATACACCAAAGCCTTGGCAATCCTTCACCAGATGACAACGCGGACAAATGTGTGACAGTTTTTAGTAACAGGGACTGGGGTCAAAGGTGTTAGTGATGACGATACTCTCCAGTTCCAAACAACCAGGTGTGGAGAAGAGGAAACACCTAATGGAGAGATCGACCTTTGTTTAAATGGCCGACAACGGCTGCATGTAAGTAGCAAAAGGGGGGCCAACATATAGGAACAAAACGGTGGCAGGGGGAAGCTAAAAGGGTAGTGGTAATGGCCGCTGTTGGTGGAAGGAACCATCTTTTAGCAATTCTAATATCGTTTTCCGAACGCGATGAATGGGATGTTGTTGGCTGAAAGAGGCAATGCAACAGGAAAGAGGTTAGCGATTAGGGACCATAAAGCCTCACCCTTCTTCTTTCGTCAATGTCTGCCAAGCCCGATTTTCAAAGGACTGCATCAAAATCTACTAACTAGATAGAACACTGTGTCAATGAGTTACGCCACAAGGGCTGAATCAATGTGGAAAATTGTTTAACTGCTTTCTTACATTATAAACCAAAGTCTCATAGCAGAAACGAAGCAACGACGACCCCCCCTCCCCAACGATCCCTTACTGTAAGAATGAATAATTTCGAAATACAGATAAACTGATAATTAACTGTTGGCAGTATAGAAGAAAGTAATAGTAGAACTGTCGACAGTTAAACTGCTTAGGCACCAAGCCAAATTGAAAGGGCTAATGTTTTAAACACTATAAACTAATATTCATTATAATCATAGGGGCTCGCCAGTCGAGTAGTCCAGCAGGTCGAAAAAAATAACTGGCCTCTGTGATTATAATGGCAGTTCAAGCCAATCATGGTTTGTACTTACATACGTAATTAAGCCAAAGTTACCTAAATTATCAAAGTATGTTTTTTACGATCCCAAAATATTGATACCAGGAAAAGACAGCGTCATAGGACATTAACAAAGTTTTTTCTTGCAACAATAACTAGGAAACAGGCTTTGGGCCTATTGTAGGCGGAGCGAACAGACTTTTATTTTAAATTTATATTTTAGTGTTTATTTTAATGACGACCACATGTGTTAATGCTCCTTAAAAATCTAGGAGAAATGCTCATTCGGCTAAGTTTGGGCTATTTTCCTTTTGTTGTGACGTACTGAAATTATTTGCAAGCTTTATCTTATTTTAGCTTTATTTTCAAATAGGCCAAAGCTACGTATCATATTTATAATTTATTAATATTATATTAATAGGCTTTCGATCGCTCCATAGTTTAGCGTGATATATTTAGTTGTTTTTAGATTCTTTCCACACCCGAAACTAAAGATATGAGTCATCGCCACCGACTAAAAATAAAACGGCACGTTTGTCACGGCTGGTTGGGCTGCTGCCGCTAATAATTCTGACATTGTTTACAACAATAATTACTGCTGTGCAAAGCGCCTTCCCCAGATTTCAAAATGTTAATAATAAATCATTTTACTGTAAGCCAAACAATCATCAGAGCGATAGTTTTTAACAATAATCAAATATTCAGCATGTTGGCAATGCTGCCGCTGGTTTAACATTAGTATTGACAATGCCACCAATGAAAATATTGAGGCACACACCTCTATCACACTCAGCGATAGTTATCTTAAAAGCACATTAGAATCTATCAACAACGATCACAATATTGTAGGTAAAAAAAAATGTTAGCCCTAAGGCCTATACTTTAGCCTTTAGGCCTAATTTGTAGCGTTTAGGCCTAATTTTTAGTTGTCATTTTTATTTCGTAAGTAAGCAGCTGCGTTTGAGATTAGGCCTATTGATTAATGCACCACGGTATCAAGACTACACGTTGCTACACGTTGCCTTGGCAACGAGGAATCTTTAAACTATTAGGCGCAGGCATGTTGTTGTTTCGTGCTGTGTGTAAATACATTGACTGTTGTATAGATTCGTTTTGCATGTATAGCTTCGCCGTGATACGACGATTTAGGTTTCACATTTGGGATTCCCATTGCTATTGTAAAAGCACAGTTTCGTTGCCATGCTGAAGGTGATCCCTCCAATCATTCTTTTTTTTTCAAATGGTGCTAAGGTGAGTGTGAGTGCGATGTTGTGTTTAGAAGAGTGTTGGAATTTGAACTCCTGAATTTGGGGAAATTTTGGTGGTACAAGAGTCGTATGAACTCTCGAGTGAGTGTTTACTCTTTATGAATGCCTTAAGAACAACAAAGGAGTGATTTGAACTGTTTGGAGGAATTTTTCGCAGAGAAATCAGTATTTCCATTGACTACAATTTTCTGCCCAGTGAAGGTAGCCATCTTTGTTGTTTACTTTTCTGTGTTTGACAGGTCTACGGTTCAAGACCAGCCTACGGAATCTAGTTAAATTTTTTTTTTTTGGGTCGGACTTAAGCTAGGGTACTCGCTTGGGTCTTCCATCCCTTTTCTCCTCAAATTGCCAATTTTTGGGACCCTTTTATGCCTCTTAAATGGTCTTTTCTTGTTTTTCACAAAAAAAAAAAAACAAAGTGTGAAGACCTTGGAAGTGTGAAGAACTTGTCTAAATTGCGATAGTACTAACAAATCCTGCGTGTGACATACTCGTCAATATACTACATCAAAATTGGAAAAGAAAAGAAAATCGTTTTCCATGCCTGTTCGGAAGTATAAAAATAAGAAAAACACAAAAAACGTCGACATCAAAAATTCATGGGAAGGCCCACGATCGCGAGGAACAGTTGTCCCCAATTTTTAAGGAGGTGTCAACGGCAATTTCGACCGCTAGCGAAACCTTTGTTGACAATGTTCTGCCAGATTTTTCACCAAACGTCTCATCAAGTTCCGCCATGGAAAGACTGTGCTTATCGGAACTAACAGTAGACTCACGTTTTGCAGAACCAGAATCATTTCAGGATAGAGTGGACAAAATTGGGTCTGATAAGAAAGATTTAACTTTGGCTGAACTAGAAAACACTGTATTGAACATACAAAATGACCTTGCACACGTAAAAAAAGGGTATTGACATTGACAAACTTGAACATGAATTCGATATAAGCGGGATAAACCATACACTCAGCAGACTTACTACTACAGTATCAGAGTCCTACATTAACACCGTTAATGATAAACATAAAATTGATCATTTTACAAAGCAGACTGAATCTGATGCTTCACTTCAGAATAAACCAAGTACAAGAAAATGTTGATGAACAAACCAATGATGTGAGCAAGAAAATATCACTTTTTTGGGATCACTGGAGAATACTGTTAAAACTAGCCTCACATCCTTGGAAAAAAAAGTTGAAGACATGTTCTTGAATCAAGTATCAATGCTAGCTGATATTTGTACAAATATTAAAAGGTCAGATGAGATAAGTGAAGAAGAACAACAAAGGCCAACATATTTGAATACCGTAAATCCTAGAACAAAGGAGGGAAGCAAAAATGTTATCATTAGTACCATTATATCAACAAGTGACACGGATGACATTGAATTACTCTCTACGTACATTGATAAGGTAAATATCGGTGATGACACATCAAGTGTTGCTAGACATGATGCAAAGTTTACTAGAAAAAGAAAGAAGAAAAACGGTGAGGTAACTGTTGAATAAAAACAGTGTTCAAGTGTACCGAAACAATCTCACAATCCCACACTAAGTAAAGCATCAAACACACAAAATGTTGCACCGTCAATAATTGTTCCCAACGTCGAAACTGATTCCATTCAGCCGACATCTTGGGATATCAGCGTCGGCACACCTGATAAGGGTTCTTCAAACAGAGAGATAATCATAATTGGTGATTCACTGGTAAGGCACATCAGGCTAAAACAAAAACACAGAGTTTATATCAAAAACCTGGTGCTTCCCTGGTGCCACGATACAGCAACTGTCTGGCTCTACCATCGATATTGTAAAGTCAGAGAAAAACATTCTGGGTGTTGTGTTATGTGTGGACACCAACAATGTAAAAACATATTCTCCAAATGACATTGCGAATGAAATGGTAATGTTAATAAACCTAATTAAAGGCATCACACCGCAAGCAAGAATAAGTATTGTTGGTCTTTTTCCCGGGATGAAAACCCATGTTTGCACCATCATTTGGTTCAATGTAATGGCAATATACAAGCCGTTTGCAAATTAAACGGTTGTGGTTTTATATCCATATGGGATACAATCACGAATAACAGAGGTCTCCTTGCCCCGGATGGTGTGCACTTGTCGGCCATTGGCAAAAGTACACTAGAATGTGTCATTCAAAATTACTGGTTCAGGTACACATACTATTATGGGTTTTATTCCTATCAGGGAAACTGAAGAATTATAAAAGACGTAAAGTATGTCCGGGTTGGTCCAACACTTTATTTAGTAACAATTTGAATGGCGTGTCAACACTCGGACTACCATTGACTTTTAAACCAGGAAATAACATTGATTGTACACAAATGCAGTGTAGACTAAATACCAATGTTGTTACACAGATTCAACCGAACCAGGAACCAAATTCTTCCACTGAGCATGATGATAGCGAAAGAATGCCTGGTTGCCTGATAAATGCACAAAGTGCGATGGGCAAATTGCCGGATCTTCGTGTTTTACTATCACATTTGATTTACGATATTGTTGTAATTGTTGAGACCTGGTTTGACGACTCCATCTCGGATGCCGTGCTGACACGGGATGTCCCATATTGTGTATTTAGAAGGGATCACACTGGCTGTCGCGGGGGAGGAATTGTCCTTTTCATACGCAATAAAATTGAGGTAACTTCTTTGCATGCCGCAAAGGATTCCGAGGCACTAAGTGTTGTCTTACCTCACCAAAAACTTAGATTGATAAGTGGCTACCTGCCAAACGGTAGAGACTTTCCAGATTAATTCAATGTGGTCTTTTCTTAGATCTGCCGTTAATACCCAATATTCAAATTTGGTCATGGGTGACTTTAATATGTCTTACGTAAATTGGACAAATCACTCAGCTACTGATTTAAATCAACAAATCCTTCTTGATTGTACCATGGACCTGGGGTTGGACCAATTAGTGACAAAAACAACTATAGGTGAAAATATTCTTAATCTTCTTCTGGTAGATAACGATCGGTTAATTTTTGATTTAGATGTCACAGCACACTTCAGCACGAGTGATCATGAAACCGTAATTTTCTCAACTCATAGTATTTGTAAGGGAGTAAATAAAGAAAAAATAAATTATTTTAAAAGAATAAACTTAATTTACTACGAATAAATTTGAATACAATTCAATGGAACTTATACTTAAAAGAATCAAAAACTCTGGAAAGCAAATGGAATATATTTAACTGTATAGTCACCGAACTAGTCCAAAAATCAATTGAATATGTGCTCAAAAATAAGAATGGAACATTGAAAATAACGAAAGAAATTAGAAAACTGACAGCATATAAAAGAAGGCTTTGGAAACGGCTGAAAATAAACAGAACTGATACAAACATGAGTTTGTATGATAATTATAGAAAACAATTAAAGGCCTTGTGTAAAATAAATGCGATAAATTCTGAACGTAAAATTATTCAGGAGGAACTATAAGTGCCCTTTTTAAGCGTGTCAACAGACAAACGCAAATTTCTAGAAACGTTCCTCCCATTCATTTCAATAATAAATTACGAACGAATGACCAAGACAAAGCAAATGCCTTTAACTACACTTTCTGTAAAATTTTTGTAGTCGATAACAATACCCTACTCCACTGGAGTCTGAACTAGATAATTGTTCATTGTCTTCAAACAAACCAAAAATTGAGCCTCCTGATTTTACAGCCCAGAATACGGTATTGAAACTAAATTAAGAAAACTTAAAAGTAGTTCAGCAATTTGCCCTGATGGCTTTTCTGCAACTTTCTACAAAACCCTTGTTGCGGAGCTAAGTGAACCATTGTACTTAATCCTGAAATCATCATTCCCCTCGGGCGTGCTACCGAAATGCTGGAAGATGGGCTAGGGTTAGTCCTATTTTCAAGAAGGGCAATGCAGGTGAACCTGCTAACTATCACCCAATTTCTCTTACATGTGTTCCGTGTAGGATTCTAGAGAGAAACATTCGTGACGCAATTCTGAATTATTTGTACAAATATAACCTTGTGCCAAATGACCAGTATGGTTTTCTACCTGGTCGATCAACCACATTACTTGCATAAATGACTGGACAAAATCCATTGAAAGTGGTATTCCAGTGGACGTTATTTGTATTGATTTTGCAAAGGCGTTCGACTCGGTCGTACATTCAACACTAATTCAAAAACTAAATAACTTAGGCATTGATGGGAGTGTTTATCACTGGATTAAAGATTTTTTGACTCTTAGATCTCAAGCAGTATATATTAGTGGCTCAGTCTCTGAAATTACACCAATCACCAGTGGTGTTCCACAAGGCTCAGCTTTAGGTTCCCTGTTATTTGTCCAATTTGTCTCCGATTTACAGGTTGAAAGTGGTACAGTCAGAATGCCAAAATTTGCAGACGACGTAAAGCTTTATAACAACCTAAAAACCTCTGAAGATCATTGCTCTCTTCAATTAGCCTTAAGTTGTCTATGCAGTTGGTTATCACAGTGGCAACTCCCAATAAACGCTAAAAAATGTCTTACTTTCCCATTAGGAAACATACAGAGAACCTCTTCGTATACTCTTGATAATCTGCAGCTGGATCCCGCACACGAGATAAAGGATCTTGGTATTTACCTAACCTCTGATCTCAAGTTTTCAAAACATTGCTGTCAGATTGCCTTTAGAGCTAAGCGGATTAGTCATATGATTAGACGCTGTTTTGTGTCTGGAGATATCGATACCTTGGTAAGGGCATTTAATAATAATAATAATAATAAGTGGTTTGAACACCAGTTAGGGTTTAAAGGAAACGGCAGGGCTGAGAGCCGCTTACACCGATCCGTACATTTTATAACATAAAACATCAGATAGAACAAAACTCGGGTCATTTTAGGAAACGTTTCAGGTCAATTTGCCCCAGACGATGACGGAAAGCATCCACAGTAGCCACCGAAACCACATCCGCAGGAAGAGAGTTCCATGGTGTGACAACCCTAACTGCAAAAATCGATCTGCGGACCTCCAACTTGGCTGGCGGTTTCGTAAGTTTATACATGTGTCCTCGAGTGTGTTTCATCGTTGATAACTCGAATAAAGGGATATCTATAGGTAGAAATCCTCTTAAAATTTTAAAGGTAAGAATAAGATCCGCCTTTAAACGACGTAGTTCAAGGGAGTCGAGTTTAAGACGGTGTAAGCGGGTCGCGTATGGTAGATTTTTGAAGCCCTTCAAGGACTTGGTGAAACGGCGCTGGACCGATTCAAGATGATCAATATCCTTTAAAAGATTTGGAGCTCAAACTTGGCAAGCATACTCAAGCAGTAGCCTGACATAAACTTTAAAAGCCCAGAGCAGGAAATGTTGTCACCCGAAGCAAAAACGCGTCTAACAATATATAGGCGATTAAGAGCACTGTTTACAATGTGGTTACAATGCATCGTTTGTTTAAGGGTGGAACAAAACCAGACACCTAAACTTCTCACTGAAGAAACATCTGGTAACACGGTGCGGTCCATACTGTAAGAGTGACACTGGTTTCTGTTTCCTATGTGGAATGGCATACATTTTGAATTTGCGATGGGCAATTGCCACTTAATTGACCAGCTATAAACTTCATCAATCTCCCTTTGAAGGAGACAAGCACCATTGTCATCTAATATGGGAGAATGGCTGATCAAATCATCAGCAAACTTACTTTGTTCGCAAGTGTTGGAGCTACTAGAAAGATCATTAAGGTAAATTATGAAAAGGAGAGGCCCAAGAACCGATCCCTGGGGCACTCCACTAATAACGTTCTACGAAGTTGATGTGAGCCTTCCACCATGACAAATTGGGTTCTATTCGACAGAAAGGCTTTTAGCCACCTCAAAAGCATTCCCCCAAAACCAGAATGGTCGAGTTTCATTAATAATTTACGGTGGACAACCGACTCGAATGCCTTCTTAAAATCAAAAAGAATCACATCAGTCGGAACTCCGATGTCGAGCGCCTCGGACCAGGTGTCCAGGGCTTTCAAAAGCTGTAAAGTGGTTGACCTTCCTGGCAAGAAGCCAAATTGATCGGGCTGTATAAGATTTGTGTTCTTAGAAAATCGGAGCATGTGTTCCCGTATAATCTGTTCCATAACCTTACAAGAAACTGAAGTCAAAGAAATGGGCCTATAGTTTCCAGGGTCAGCCGCGTTACCCTTCTTGAAAATTGGGACCACCTTGGCTGTAGACCAGACTGAGGGTAAAGTACTGGCTTCAAAGGATAAGTTAAAAATGTGAACCAAGGGTTTGCATACAAAATTACGGATTTCGCGAAACAAAAACGCGGAGGGCCCATCAGGTCCAACAGCATGGCTAGGTTTTAGAGTGGTGAGGGCGGCCAGCACATTACGTTCGACCTATTGTCGAATATGCCAGTCAGGTCTGGTCTCCACACTTAGTGAAAGACATTTAAGTAATTGAGTCGGTCCAAAGAACATTTACTAAATTTCTTCCTGGTTTCTATAATATTCCATACAAACAGCGGTTAAAACGTTTGGGGTTAGCCTCTTTGGAACTGCAACGATTACAAGCAGATCTATGCCTTACTTTCTCCATTCTACACGGACTAGTTGGTGCAGACCAAAAAGGTTTTTCTGTGTCCGAGGTAATGCATATACCAGAGGACACCAATTTAAACTTACTGTCGCAAAAATGATAATAATAATAATATAATATAATAATATAATAATATAATAATTTATTCAGCATTTTTGTATAAAAATCGAGGCACGAAGCGTAAAGCTTGTGAGTCCACTGAATGTGTGACAAGTCTAAGTTTAATACATGATTTCATTAGCAAAACATTAAAAATATTGACAAGAAATATACACTTTTTTAAAATTAGTTATTCAAGAGCCAATTCTTAACCAGTTTTTTAATGTTATTCACATTCAGATTTGTTCTAATATCTCTTGGTAAATCATTCAAGGTTTGTGGGATAACAAATATGTTATGTCTTTTTCCGTAAGAATTTATCCACGATGGAGTTTTTAACCAAGCCTTATTATTATTATTAATAATAATAATAATAATATAGGTTTTTTTGCAAATGCAACCGGAGCGACAAGGACCGGGTGGTCACTGACTGCCGTCCGATGTTAAAACTAAAAAAATTTTAAATTATAAAAGTTAAACAGTTAAAAGTTTAAAACAAGGACGGTGGCTCGGCTGCAGAGGAAGGGTTGATGGTACTGGGTCTTGGGGTCACGAATGCCTTACCACCAAGGTTAGACCTACCAGGGACACAATGGTCCCCGATGGCATCACCAAACGTGAGGGACAAATGAGGGGAAAAGCCGGGTAACGTTGCCAATGTTTCTTTAAAAAAATAATAAAATAATGCTTCGTAGTTTATAGCTTGGCTAATACCAATTGTCAATCTTCATAACGATAATAAAAATAATAAAACAATGAAATGCATGAAACTGGTGTAGTGAAAGTTAAAAACTGAAGTGGGAAGTAAAACTAGAACTATTTACAATTTTAAAAAATGTATATAATAATAATAATAATAATAATAAATATGGAGCCAACCTGCAATGTAGCGTGGCAGGACAGTTTGAATAAAAAAAATACAAATTTCCACAATGTGTGGAAGGTGTCCAGAAGGGTTGTGATCCACTGATACCGTACAGTATTGGACAATGAAATTTAGACAGAAAAATGTTGGCTTCTCTGCAACTCTCCTTTATGGATTACTTCCTCCAGGGCGTGAATGGCTGCGGAAGTGCGATTGTTTTAAGCTATTGGTTTCAGAATGCATATTTCATGTCGCAGGTTGGATAATTATAAACTGTTACGACCAATAATTACGACCTTTAAGTCCGTTTTAGCTATTAGACACTATTGGACGACGAGTCCACTTCTCACGTGCGGGTAGATATGATCGAAGTACCCAATGACTTGCAGACTGAACTTTAGTAATTTAGTCTGGATAGGACAAGGCTTGTTGCGATTTAAACATTGGCGTAATTCACTTTTGACCTGGTGTAAGAAAATAGTGTTAATGACTTTAGTTTGGGGACTAATATTCACCGACAAAATGCAAGCTGCAAATGAAAATTCCGGAAACATTGGGCTTAGTTATCCTTTATCCTTTAATTATTGGCTGAACCAGCGGCGGAATCACTAGGGGATGGGGGGGGGGGGAGGCTGTGGGCAATCGCCGCCCCAAACCAACCAAAAAAGAAGGGCTTGCATTCGTTAAAGTCAAATTCGCCACACGTAAGTTGATATTGGAAACTCTTTCCGCGAAATTGCTCCATGTTTTGTGACCTGATTGCGTGAAACGTTCAGTTCCAAACTTTAACGTTAATCCCTAAGTCGACGACTGAGGCAACCTCTTAATGGTCGGTATTCGTTCGACCAGATCAGCTTATAAATCTTCTATTCAACTTCATTCAACTTATAGTTAGAACTAGCGCGGTATTTGATCACTTCTAATCTCTAACTTTCTTTTTTGATTGATGAAAGTATTCAACTCAGAAGCTTCTTTTCTCGGCATGGTCCCTCGGACAATACTCAGTCAGACCGCGCTT
>JAHWFP010050904.1:0-10623 GCA_023313725.1 Lithobius niger | reverse complement strand
GACGACATGTCCGTAGCTGAATTTCTAGGACAAATTGGTGCATTATTTCAAAGTATAGCCGATACTGGAAAAATAATCGATGACGAAGAAAAAGCATGCTATATAATTCTAGGCTTGCCTGCAAGTTATGATAATTTAGTCACGAGTTACTTGGCACCCCTTAAGAAGACTGATAGCCTAAAGTCTGAGGATATTGAACATTTATTAATCATGCATGAGTCGAAAGAAATTGCGTATACCCATGCTAAACCTGTTTCAGAGTCGACGTACTTCACGACACCAAAGACGCCACAAGTACAAGGCGGCGTATCCTGCTATAGATGCGGCGCGCCGGGCACAAAACTCCAGCCTGCGGCACTCCTGCGCCCCCCCAAGAACAATTTCGTGGAAGAGGACGTGCCCGTGGACGTTCCAGATGGCGTGGATCGCGACGGAATGCTAGCCGTCAAACGCCAAAAAGTAAGGCAAATATTGCGTGCTTCACGTACACGAAGTTTGTTGGAATAAAAGCATATGCAGCTAAGACAGGTTTCAATCTTAAGAATGCACTTATTATAGACTCGGGAACAGTCCGTCATTGCGTAAGAAATGAAAATTGGTTTCATACTAAATACGAAATACCAGTTGAAAACGTAAAATGTGCAACCAAAGCAACTACAGTGTCAACAAAAATTGAAGGCATCGTAAAAATAAGTTCAAATGGTATAAATTTATCAATGCAGAAAACACTGTTTTTACCTGAATTTGACGTGAATCTCTTTTCTGTGGGACAGGCAATGAGATCAGGGTTAAGAATTACCTTTGACAATGATGTGTGTGAAATAATCCATAAGCAATCGGGCAAACTTGTAGCAACTGCTCAGTATATTGCAGGTTTATTTGTCATTAGCAATCCAAAAATTGTAAGCAATCCAGAAGTAGTGATAAATGCTCCAAACAACGTTTTATCTCTGGAAAATGACAGTTACATTAAAATAAACCAAACTAGTGTTACGCCAGTTAAGCAAGAAATTAAAATGCATAAAGATTTCCGTACCACAACTAACCAAGACCAAGACTTAAATCAAGGTCAGGTGCGAGTTTTTTCAAAAATCCAGAATAAGCAAGAAAAACTGCCTGAAAATTGCCAAAATAATTCTCAAATGAATAAGCAAACGGAATTATGGCATAAAAGATTTATGCACGTCTCCCCACTCACCTTGAAAAAGATTGCAAAGTCAAGAGCACTAAGAGGTTTTTCTAGGCAATCAGCCATTAAGCCAAAAAATAACGCATGTTCTGCTTGTCTCCAAGGAAATAGCAAAACAAAGCCATTTAAGACTGTTGCATCCAATCCTATTGTTGAAAGACTTAGTTTAGTGTACTCTGACGTAGTCGGTCCCTTTCCGACGCCAACAATGGCAGGTTCCCGTTACTTCGTTACATTCATTGATTGTAGAAGTCGTTTTGTGCAAGTAGCGTTCATGAAATCAAAAGATCAAGTTTTTGATAAATTCGTTGAATATAAATTAAAAGCTGAAGCTGCCACAGGGTGTAAAATTAAGACCTTCATGTCCGATCATGGGACAGAGTATCAGAACTCCAAGATGGCCGAATTCATGCTTCAAAATGGCATTAAGCATCAGTTTTCACCACCCTACTCAGCGTCCAGCAATGGAATTTCGGAACGGCTCAACTTGACCATCATGAACCTTGTTAGGGCAACGTTAGTGCAAGCAAAACTTCCCACAAAGTTTTGGGGAGAAATGGTGAACACAGCAGTATTCATTCGTAATCATTGCACAAATGTCAGAAATCGTAATAAAACTCCTAGGCAAATATGGGAAAATACGAAAGTTAAGCCAACCGTAAAATATTTTAAAACAATCGGTTGTTTGTGTTTTGCCTTAAAACCGCCACTAAAAAGATCAAAACTCGATGCAAGAGGAGTACCCTGTATAATGCTTGGCTATGACCAACAATCACGTGCATACAGACTCTATGACATTGATAACAGCAAGGTAATAGTAAGCAGAAACGTTGATTTTCAAGAGGAAGTGCTAGGTGCATCAAGACTGTTCAAAAACAATGTAGAAAAATGCGGTATTGATTTAGACTCGATCATTGTTGATCTTTCCTACAATCCAACGTCTGTAGAGGATGAGGCTGGTCAGGTCGTACCACTCAATGCAAGCCCAGGCAATGAAGCTCCAGGAAGTTCAGCAGCGACCCCCATTCAAGTCCATCGGCCCCAAACTCCAGTGACTGGACATAGGCCTAGGACTCCACTGACTGTACAGCAGACCCCAAGGCAGCACACTCCGATGGAACGGCCAGTACCTACACCTGCTCAAGTACCAGAAGCACGAATTACAAGAGCCAGAGCTAGACGTGAAGGCGTAACCATACTTGAATTAAGCTACGGAACTTCGTCAGAGGGGGAGATTCACAGTAATGCAGCTGTTGCCGACGTTCCTCAGCAAGAGCCCACTGAAGATGACTATATTCTCTCATTGTGTGCTATCCCGAACGAGCCGAAAAATGTTAAAGAAGCCATGTCCAGCCCAGATGCCAATCAATGGCGTATTGCTATGAATGATGAATATGGTTCGCTTATAGCAAACGGGACTTGGGAACTCGTCGACCTCCCTCCAGGTGCCCGCACTATAGGAAGCAAGTGGGTACTGAAAATTAAAAGGACGGAGACAGGCGAAGTGGAACGCTATAAAGCAAGGCTAGTGGCCCAAGGATTTGACCAAAAATATGGTACTGAATATTACGAAACTTACTCACCAACCGCGGGACTACCTACCGTACGCCTACTCTTAGCTGTAGCAGTCCAGAACAATTATTTCGTGGACCAATTCGACGTAAAATCTGCATACTTGAACGGCTACTTGGGAGACGGAGAAGAAATTTATATGGCCCAGCCAGAAGGTTTTAAAGAGCCTGGACATGAAGACAAGGTTTGCAAAATAATACGCAGTCTCTATGGGCTCAAACAATCCGGACGACGATGGAGTATTCGTTTCGCCGAACAAATGATTAAGCACGGCATGAAACGTTGTCGTTCAGACGCCTGCGTTTTCTACGTACGTCAAGGAAAAGAACTTATAATTTTCATCGTTTATGTCGACGACGTAGCTGCAATCACATCAAGTCACAAGATGCGGCAGCTAGCTAAGAAGATTTTAACTTCAAGTTTTGACATAAGGCCTTTAGGCCCTATAAACTTTATGCTTGGGATCAAGTTTTCAAAAACGTCTGATGGGGCAATGCTGCTTAACCAAACCACGTACATAAACAAGATTCTGGCTAAGTTTGGCATGCAAGATTGTGTTCCTGTCACGACCCCAATCGTTACTGCAGGTCAACAAACAAACGAGGGCACTGAATGCCCAAACAAAATACCACTAAGGGAATTAGTGGGTTCGCTTTCATATATAGCGAACGGCACACGACCTGACATAGCGTATGCTGTGAATAACCTTGCTCAGCGTGCGTCTGCTCCCACGCGAGAAGACTGGTTGGCTGGCAAGAGGATTCTTCGTTACCTCCAAGGTACGAAAGACCAGAGCCTCGTGATGCGTCCCGACCATACAGGCCTGAAAATTTTCACAGATGCGAGCCATGCAAGCGACCCTGCCACAAGGAGGTCTACCACAGGAGTTCTAGCAACGTATGGAAATGTTCCCTTCTTATGGAGGTCCAACCTGCAAAGAACCGTTTCGCTTTCCACCATGGAAAGCGAATATAAAGCCATTTCGCAAGGTGTCCAAGAGTGCCTTTGGACGCGTGAACTTTTGTTGGAAACTGGCATAATTGGTCTTGAAGACAAGAAGCCAGTTACCTTGTGCACCGACTCACAAAGTGCGCGGTCTCACGCCGTTAGCTACGTAGAAAAGGGTCGCACCAAACATATAGATATTATCTATCACCATGTGCGCGAGAAAATTGAGGACAAAAGTGTCAACATTGAATATGTGCCGACGAAGATGAACCCTTCTGACATACTGACAAAACCACAGTCGGGAGTCAGACACAACTTTTTGTCTAATTTAATGTGTGTTTCTCGTTGCAGATAATAGCCCTGTTTTCAGAGGGGGATTTGTTAAGACGTACCAAATTGGCCGTCGCCATTAAGGTATTTGTGTGACAGTTTGTGTGACAACAGGGCTAATGACCATGTGTTGGAATTCCCAGTTCCTGGTGTTTTTGTTGTGTGCAAACTTGGGACTGGTGACAACCCTGTTAGCCCGGATATGGTGGATGGTGTGCAACTCGGTAACGGAAGATGCTGAAGAGTAGTTCCCTTGGTTACCGAGATTTGTAACAGCCGTGAGGGCTGCCAAAATCCTCACTTCGACTGGCGCTAGGCCAGGAACAACATCACCATTTTGGTCCATTTATTTTGAAATGTTTTTATGAATTTTGTAAGCCGTTTGCCTTGCATTAAATGTGAGTTGTGTTTAGAAACGTGTTTGCGTTTATACGTTAAAATGGTAGTAGATCGGTTCACTTAAATTAGCCTCAACAAGTGGTATTCAGAGCGTTTTTTTTTCGTGATAACGCAAATATGGCAAACTTAAACCTAACGTTCCTTCGAAATTTTAACCCTCTCGTATGCAGTCATGCTCGTATGCAGTTTCAAGACAGCAGCGACTTACTTCACAACTACTGACGGAGGATGAAGCCATGCAAGAACGTCAAGGTAAACCAACGAGGATACAAGACGGCAATTTCAAGATGTTTCCTGGTTTCTTCAAAATAACGGCAAGTATACGTTAAGTGCAGTCGGAGTCATACCAAACAGTTAATGGTATTTAAAAGTCAGTGTTTATACATTGAAAAATCGTAGTGATTCCGCCAGAAATAATTTAAAGGGATTGCAGTAGAAATAGTTGACATAGGACAGTGTACCTAGAAAGAAAGAAAACTCGTAAAGCCTAAGAAGTGTACAGTGATATTATTTAAAAATGGCAGATTTAAGTCAAAAGATGAATAATCTTTCAAATATCCAGTTATTAGACGGCAAAAATTTCGCATCCTGGTCATGTCGTGTAGAAGCGCTCCTAAAGCAACAAGGCATTTGGGGTTTAGTCATGACAGGAAAAGCAAAACCAACCGATGATAAAGAGTTAGCCAAATGGGAATTAGCAAATGAAAAAGCAACGGGGTTGATAACTTTAAGTGTCGATCTGCTAAAAATTCAAATCCCTAGAAACTTGACAGAAGCTTATATGATTTGGCAACACTTGAAGAATAGGTACGAACCCTCAAATGTGTTACGTTATCTAGCGTTAAGAAGAAAGCTGCACGATTTTCGTAAAACCGACGACATGTCCGTAGCTGAATTTCTAGGACAAATTGGTGCATTATTTCAAAGTATAGCCGATACTGGAAAAATAATCGATGACGAAGAAAAAGCATGCTATATAATTCTAGGCTTGCCTGCAAGTTATGATAATTTAGTCACGAGTTACTTGGCACCCCTTAAGAAGACTGATAGCCTAAAGTCTGAGGATATTGAACATTTATTAATCATGCATGAGTCGAAAGAAATTGCGTATACCCATGCTAAACCTGTTTCAGAGTCGACGTACTTCACGACACCAAAGACGCCACAAGTACAAGGCGGCGTATCCTGCTATAGATGCGGCGCGCCGGGCACAAAACTCCAGCCTGCGGCACTCCTGCGCCCCCCCAAGAACAATTTCGTGGAAGAGGACGTGCCCGTGGACGTTCCAGATGGCGTGGATCGCGACGGAATGCTAGCCGTCAAACGCCAAAAAGTAAGGCAAATATTGCGTGCTTCACGTACACGAAGTTTGTTGGAATAAAAGCATATGCAGCTAAGACAGGTTTCAATCTTAAGAATGCACTTATTATAGACTCGGGAACAGTCCGTCATTGCGTAAGAAATGAAAATTGGTTTCATACTAAATACGAAATACCAGTTGAAAACGTAAAATGTGCAACCAAAGCAACTACAGTGTCAACAAAAATTGAAGGCATCGTAAAAATAAGTTCAAATGGTATAAATTTATCAATGCAGAAAACACTGTTTTTACCTGAATTTGACGTGAATCTCTTTTCTGTGGGACAGGCAATGAGATCAGGGTTAAGAATTACCTTTGACAATGATGTGTGTGAAATAATCCATAAGCAATCGGGCAAACTTGTAGCAACTGCTCAGTATATTGCAGGTTTATTTGTCATTAGCAATCCAAAAATTGTAAGCAATCCAGAAGTAGTGATAAATGCTCCAAACAACGTTTTATCTCTGGAAAATGACAGTTACATTAAAATAAACCAAACTAGTGTTACGCCAGTTAAGCAAGAAATTAAAATGCATAAAGATTTCCGTACCACAACTAACCAAGACCAAGACTTAAATCAAGGTCAGGTGCGAGTTTTTTCAAAAATCCAGAATAAGCAAGAAAAACTGCCTGAAAATTGCCAAAATAATTCTCAAATGAATAAGCAAACGGAATTATGGCATAAAAGATTTATGCACGTCTCCCCACTCACCTTGAAAAAGATTGCAAAGTCAAGAGCACTAAGAGGTTTTTCTAGGCAATCAGCCATTAAGCCAAAAAATAACGCATGTTCTGCTTGTCTCCAAGGAAATAGCAAAACAAAGCCATTTAAGACTGTTGCATCCAATCCTATTGTTGAAAGACTTAGTTTAGTGTACTCTGACGTAGTCGGTCCCTTTCCGACGCCAACAATGGCAGGTTCCCGTTACTTCGTTACATTCATTGATTGTAGAAGTCGTTTTGTGCAAGTAGCGTTCATGAAATCAAAAGATCAAGTTTTTGATAAATTCGTTGAATATAAATTAAAAGCTGAAGCTGCCACAGGGTGTAAAATTAAGACCTTCATGTCCGATCATGGGACAGAGTATCAGAACTCCAAGATGGCCGAATTCATGCTTCAAAATGGCATTAAGCATCAGTTTTCACCACCCTACTCAGCGTCCAGCAATGGAATTTCGGAACGGCTCAACTTGACCATCATGAACCTTGTTAGGGCAACGTTAGTGCAAGCAAAACTTCCCACAAAGTTTTGGGGAGAAATGGTGAACACAGCAGTATTCATTCGTAATCATTGCACAAATGTCAGAAATCGTAATAAAACTCCTAGGCAAATATGGGAAAATACGAAAGTTAAGCCAACCGTAAAATATTTTAAAACAATCGGTTGTTTGTGTTTTGCCTTAAAACCGCCACTAAAAAGATCAAAACTCGATGCAAGAGGAGTACCCTGTATAATGCTTGGCTATGACCAACAATCACGTGCATACAGACTCTATGACATTGATAACAGCAAGGTAATAGTAAGCAGAAACGTTGATTTTCAAGAGGAAGTGCTAGGTGCATCAAGACTGTTCAAAAACAATGTAGAAAAATGCGGTATTGATTTAGACTCGATCATTGTTGATCTTTCCTACAATCCAACGTCTGTAGAGGATGAGGCTGGTCAGGTCGTACCACTCAATGCAAGCCCAGGCAATGAAGCTCCAGGAAGTTCAGCAGCGACCCCCATTCAAGTCCATCGGCCCCAAACTCCAGTGACTGGACATAGGCCTAGGACTCCACTGACTGTACAGCAGACCCCAAGGCAGCACACTCCGATGGAACGGCCAGTACCTACACCTGCTCAAGTACCAGAAGCACGAATTACAAGAGCCAGAGCTAGACGTGAAGGCGTAACCATACTTGAATTAAGCTACGGAACTTCGTCAGAGGGGGAGATTCACAGTAATGCAGCTGTTGCCGACGTTCCTCAGCAAGAGCCCACTGAAGATGACTATATTCTCTCATTGTGTGCTATCCCGAACGAGCCGAAAAATGTTAAAGAAGCCATGTCCAGCCCAGATGCCAATCAATGGCGTATTGCTATGAATGATGAATATGGTTCGCTTATAGCAAACGGGACTTGGGAACTCGTCGACCTCCCTCCAGGTGCCCGCACTATAGGAAGCAAGTGGGTACTGAAAATTAAAAGGACGGAGACAGGCGAAGTGGAACGCTATAAAGCAAGGCTAGTGGCCCAAGGATTTGACCAAAAATATGGTACTGAATATTACGAAACTTACTCACCAACCGCGGGACTACCTACCGTACGCCTACTCTTAGCTGTAGCAGTCCAGAACAATTATTTCGTGGACCAATTCGACGTAAAATCTGCATACTTGAACGGCTACTTGGGAGACGGAGAAGAAATTTATATGGCCCAGCCAGAAGGTTTTAAAGAGCCTGGACATGAAGACAAGGTTTGCAAAATAATACGCAGTCTCTATGGGCTCAAACAATCCGGACGACGATGGAGTATTCGTTTCGCCGAACAAATGATTAAGCACGGCATGAAACGTTGTCGTTCAGACGCCTGCGTTTTCTACGTACGTCAAGGAAAAGAACTTATAATTTTCATCGTTTATGTCGACGACGTAGCTGCAATCACATCAAGTCACAAGATGCGGCAGCTAGCTAAGAAGATTTTAACTTCAAGTTTTGACATAAGGCCTTTAGGCCCTATAAACTTTATGCTTGGGATCAAGTTTTCAAAAACGTCTGATGGGGCAATGCTGCTTAACCAAACCACGTACATAAACAAGATTCTGGCTAAGTTTGGCATGCAAGATTGTGTTCCTGTCACGACCCCAATCGTTACTGCAGGTCAACAAACAAACGAGGGCACTGAATGCCCAAACAAAATACCACTAAGGGAATTAGTGGGTTCGCTTTCATATATAGCGAACGGCACACGACCTGACATAGCGTATGCTGTGAATAACCTTGCTCAGCGTGCGTCTGCTCCCACGCGAGAAGACTGGTTGGCTGGCAAGAGGATTCTTCGTTACCTCCAAGGTACGAAAGACCAGAGCCTCGTGATGCGTCCCGACCATACAGGCCTGAAAATTTTCACAGATGCGAGCCATGCAAGCGACCCTGCCACAAGGAGGTCTACCACAGGAGTTCTAGCAACGTATGGAAATGTTCCCTTCTTATGGAGGTCCAACCTGCAAAGAACCGTTTCGCTTTCCACCATGGAAAGCGAATATAAAGCCATTTCGCAAGGTGTCCAAGAGTGCCTTTGGACGCGTGAACTTTTGTTGGAAACTGGCATAATTGGTCTTGAAGACAAGAAGCCAGTTACCTTGTGCACCGACTCACAAAGTGCGCGGTCTCACGCCGTTAGCTACGTAGAAAAGGGTCGCACCAAACATATAGATATTATCTATCACCATGTGCGCGAGAAAATTGAGGACAAAAGTGTCAACATTGAATATGTGCCGACGAAGATGAACCCTTCTGACATACTGACAAAACCACAGTCGGGAGTCAGACACAACTTTTTGTCTAATTTAATGTGTGTTTCTCGTTGCAGATAATAGCCCTGTTTTCAGAGGGGGATTTGTTAAGACGTACCAAATTGGCCGTCGCCATTAAGGTATTTGTGTGACAGTTTGTGTGACAACAGGGCTAATGACCATGTGTTGGAATTCCCAGTTCCTGGTGTTTTTGTTGTGTGCAAACTTGGGACTGGTGACAACCCTGTTAGCCCGGATATGGTGGATGGTGTGCAACTCGGTAACGGAAGATGCTGAAGAGTAGTTCCCTTGGTTACCGAGATTTGTAACAGCCGTGAGGGCTGCCAAAATCCTCACTTCGACTGGCGCTAGGCCAGGAACAACATCACCATTTTGGTCCATTTATTTTGAAATGTTTTTATGAATTTTGTAAGCCGTTTGCCTTGCATTAAATGTGAGTTGTGTTTAGAAACGTGTTTGCGTTTATACGTTAAAATGGTAGTAGATCGGTTCACTTAAATTAGCCTCAACAAGTGGTATTCAGAGCGTTTTTTTTTCGTGATAACGCAAATATGGCAAACTTAAACCTAACGTTCCTTCGAAATTTTAACCCTCTCGTATGCAGTCATGCTCGTATGCAGTTTCAAGACAGCAGCGACTTACTTCACAACTACTGACGGAGGATGAAGCCATGCAAGAACGTCAAGGTAAACCAACGAGGATACAAGACGGCAATTTCAAGATGTTTCCTGGTTTCTTCAAAATAACGGCAAGTATACGTTAAGTGCAGTCGGAGTCATACCAAACAGTTAATGGTATTTAAAAGTCAGTGTTTATACATTGAAAAATCGTAGTGATTCCGCCAGAAATAATTTAAAGGGATTGCAGTAGAAATAGTTGACATAGGACAGTGTACCTAGAAAGAAAGAAAACTCGTAAAGCCTAAGAAGTGTACAGTGATATTATTTAAAAATGGCAGATTTAAGTCAAAAGATGAATAATCTTTCAAATATCCAGTTATTAGACGGCAAAAATTTCGCATCCTGGTCATGTCGTGTAGAAGCGCTCCTAAAGCAACAAGGCATTTGGGGTTTAGTCATGACAGGAAAAGCAAAACCAACCGATGATAAAGAGTTAGCCAAATGGGAATTAGCAAATGAAAAAGCAACGGGGTTGATAACTTTAAGTGTCGATCTGCTAAAAATTCAAATCCCTAGAAACTTGACAGAAGCTTATATGATTTGGCAACACTTGAAGAATAGGTACGAACCCTCAAATGTGTTACGTTATCTAGCGTTAAGAAGAAAGCTGCACGATTTTCGTAAAAC